>KE747818.1:401745-479405 GCA_000465215.2 Pyrenophora seminiperda CCB06 | reverse complement strand
CAGCCTTTCGCAATGTCTTAAATTGACGTAAATAATACGCACGAAGGGCAAGATTTATTCTACCTTCTTACTAAAGTAATAAAGTTTGGTTGTGTTGAGACATTAATATTCGTACAGAAAAGTGGTAATGCCAAGGAAAAGTGGCCGTCTCGTTGGTCTGGCCGTCTCGTTGGTACTTGACGTTAACCAATGCGCAAAGAAGCAAGCCTCACAAACTCGGCGATCTCACCTCGGCCGAGCTGCGCTTACTGGGTAGGTACCTGCTGTGTGTGCCTAGCGTGACATGTGCGGATATTTGGTCTCGGACGCGCCTCTGACGCGAGCTTTGTAAGATGCATGGAATTCCAACACATAATAATCTTGAACATGTATACTTCATCGCCAGCCACGCCAACAGACGGTCATCTCTGCCTTCTCGCTTCGCTTTGCTATAATTGTGGCTGCATCACTGAAGAACGCCCGTCACAATGCCCTCGTGTCTCTCGGAACGCTCGGAACGTGGACATCTCCACGACACAAAGTCAAGAACATCAGGCCGGGTGAATACATTTGGCCAAGTTGCTGTTCATTTCCATCATAGTACAAAGAGGCTAGAGCATTGGTTCGAGATTGCGCAACGAGATTTAGCTAAGAGAGCAACCGCAGCTGCCATATCGAGGACAAATTCCCAACAACATCATGTCCATCTACCTCCCCCACGGCTACACATTGCCATCCACATCTGTGGCTCCAGAGGGGATATCCAGCCATTCATTCCAATAGCGAGATTACTTCAGGAACCACCATATGGGCATCGGGTGCGAATCTGCACACATCCAGCCTTCAAAGATTTTGCGGTAAGCGTGTATGTGTGATGTATCACCCAAGCTCTCTAACACCCTCTATAGGAAAGTAATGGACTTGAATTCTTTTCAATTGGGGGTGATCCAGAGGCGCTTATGGCGTACATGGTGAAGAACCCCGGCTTAATTCCAGGCATAGAAAGTATCAGGGCCGGCGACATAACGAAGAGGCGAAAAGAGATGGCGGCAATGCTCGAAGGTACATGGAGGAGCTGCATTGAAGCTGGCACCGGTATGAGTGGGAGGACTACAGCGATTCACGTGGATAATACCGAGGATCTGTTCATCGCAGACGTGATCATCGCTAATCCACCATCCATGGGTCACATCCACTGTGCAGAAAAGCTTGGAATACCTCTGCATATCATCTTCACCATGCCTTGGTCGCCAACTAAAGTTTTCCATCATCCATTAGCTGCCCTTGATTATGGCGGCGAGGACAAGTCCGTAGCTAATTACTTTAGCTACGCTATCATGGAATTGATCACATGGCAAGGGTATGCATTCGATTAGAGGAGCTAAGCAATGCCGTAACTAATCTGAATAGCCTTGGAGATCTCATTAATAAGTTTCGAACGCAAACTTTGAAGCTTGACCCAGTAAGTTATTTATGCTTTATATTATGCCCATGTCAGCTCTGATCATGACTTTTCCTTAGGTCAGCCCGCTATGGGGATTTCAGTTGCTTCAGCGGCTCCAAGTTCCTCATTCGTACTTGTGGTCTCAAAGTCTCATACCTAAGCCGGAAGATTGGCCCGCTCATCTCAACGTCACAGGATTCTCATTCTTGAAACTTCGCTCAAATTACTTGCCTCCTGACGATCTAGCCGCCTTTCTCGAGAGAGGACCTCCTCCTGTGTACATTGGATTCGGTTCTATAGTTGTAGACGACCCTTTAAAACTAACACAACTCATATTTGAGGCTGTCAGGCTAGCTGGAGTACGTGCCATAGTTTCGAAAGGATGGGGAGGCATTGGAACAGATCAGGTACCCGAAGCCGTTTATGTGATTGGTAATTGCCCGCATGTAAGTGCTCATAGTTACACAAGCCTGTATGAGATGATTACTGACCAAAAAATATAGGACTGGCTTTTCCAACGTGTCTCTTGTGTCGTACACCATGGAGGTGCTGGGACGACCGCGACAGGCATCGCGTTAGGCAAACCCACAGTTGTCGTACCATTTTTTGGCGACCAGCCATTCTGGGGAAAAATGATTGCCAAAGCGGGTGCAGGACCCAAGCCAGTTCCATATAAGCAAATGACGGCCGAAAGCTTAGCGGCAAGCATTAGATATGCATTAAGAGACGATGTCCGTGAAGCTGTGAAGTTAATGGCATCTCAGATTGCGACTGAGGATGGAGCGACCGAGACAGTACGGGATTTTGAGCTCTCACTTAGGGTGGATGAAATGAGATGTCATGTCTTTCCCGAGAGGCTGGCTATATGGCAAGAGACAACCTCCGGAATACATCTTAGTGGGCTTGCAGTAGCCGTCCTTTGTGAAAAGGAACTAATCCACCCGAAACAACTAAGGCTGTGAGTTATTTGCAACTCTCTTAGCATCGAGTTTGAGTCGCATACTGATGACCTCGCTAGGCTACGTCACAGACATTGGTGTAAGACCACTTTTTCGTTTAGTCACTTCCCATACTAAGAAAGCCAGATATGCATCAAGGTGCGGAAACGCCAACCATCGGTGCAACAGCAGCTGTTGCTGGTTTCTTCACTTCAATAGCCACAAACACCTCAGACTATAAGGATCGCTTGAAAAAGCGAGCGATCCCAGAACACCAACCGGAAATGAAAGAGGAATCTCCGACAGCAGAAAGTACTAATGGACAAAGCGAGGAGGAAGTGTTGAATTCGGTTCAGCTGGAGAGACTGGCCTGGAGAATGGCGCGAAGAACTTATGAGGGCAGCGTTCATGACAATCTCACGAGGGAGCCTGTGCTACATGGTCCAGCAAGGCTACTCGATCGAAAATCTCGAACCGCTGTTGAGCATAGCCGTGCGCGCCAAATTGCAAAGGCGACTGTTCATTACGCTGGAGATCTCACTGAGACAGGAATGAAAGGTGAAGGCTGTAAGGGATATTGACTTGAGATCTGGCTGACAGTCCAAAGCACCCGTAGCGCTGTTCTACCACGTAGCCAATGGCTTCCGGAACATGCCCGCTTATTTCATCACCAATGAAGTCCACCGGCGACGCGATGAGATTGTAGGATTCAGAAGCGGGCTTGGTGTCGCTGGAAAAGTTTGTGTTATTACGCGCTCGGCACTAGCCAACAACTGACACTGTCAACTAGGAGTTTGTTCTAGGTATCTACGAAGGTTTCGGCGCTCTCGTAAAGCACCCTTACCTTGGTATGAAGAACGAAGGGCTACTAGGTTTTCCGAAGGGTATCGGCCGGGGGGTATGGGGGTTCGGATGCCACACACTAGCAGGTGAGAACATACCCTCGACGTTGACATGTTGCTTTGTGATTCTAGCGCTTATGCCGTTACAGCAATCTTTGGCTTACCAGGGTACTCACTGAAGGGCATTGAGTGCGCGCTATCTAAGCAACGGCTGACTACGCTTCAAGCTGAATTGTACTTGATACGCCTTCGACAAGCGAGGAATGACTTAGCGAAGGCGTCACAAGAAGAGAAAAACCAAGCTGTCACAAACTGGGAAGCATTGCAAAAAAAAGCGAGCATAGTCAAAGAATAACTGTTCTATCGCAGATGTCGACTTGAACGAAAGAAAGCATTGTTCATCCAAGCCCAGTCTAAAGTCTCATAGACTAGACGAGGCCCTAGGTAATTATAATGCCGCAATTTTGGGAAAGCGGTAGTCCGTAAACATGCGGCACATCTCGGGCCGTTGCCTGATCTAGAAACTATGCTCCTTTTCGTAATAATCTTCCGTTCTCGGTGCTATAACCCTCCAATCCATGATAGGCCAAAAACAACGCAAAAATCTACTAACAACCTCGTGTCACTTTGGGGATACGTAGACCAACTCAGCCACTCGGCTCAACCTTCGGCTGAAGTTTTTACGGACGGAGGGTGAATCTTTTCTCCGCAAGTCAACGAGAAGAATACCGCGCTTCGTCGCTTGGACCTGCTAAAAGTGCGTTTTCTCAACGAAATGAGATGGATGGCTTCTCAACTTGGAGTTGCTTGAGACGGGAGGGGGATATAAGAGTAGGCATGTCCCCGCTCTCATCACGACAGTATCTTTCTTCTCACCACCATCCTCACAATCCCAAGCGTACAATATCTTTCATATCCACAATGCGCCTCATCGCCCTCACCGCCAGTCTACCCATCGCATCTGCGACGATGTGGAACCAACAGCTTTGCAACGGTGCAGGCGGCTGCATTTTCACGGGCATCAGGATCGCCCTCGCGGATCCCTTCCGCTGTCCCGATGGAAGTGCACTCAACCTAGCTGACTTTTTGAACGACGAGCAAGTTTTTGGCACAAACAACATCACTCCCGTTAGCAAGGAAGAGTTTCCAAAGTCTTGTTTCGAGGGCGCTGTTCCCGGCCCAAACGACAAGCTTTACGTACGTTGTTGACTTTGCTTGCCCCCCTTATCTATTCCAAATCCCCAGATCATTAGTCCGCTGACCAAAAGACACACAGAAAGCTCAATCTCGAAATGGCCAAACAATCTATGAATTCATAACATCGAGTTGCACGGATGCGAATCCAGCTCATCCAGGGAATTGCTACAATTACAACTACAACCCATCTGGGTAAGACCCCTCCTCCCCCCTGCCTCCCCCTTATGAAACTCTACATATCTATTCGCATTTTCAGATTCCCACTGACACCAGATGGGTAACCATATAGTTATGTATTCTGCCAGCTAAAGGACCCCAAGGGCGGACAGTGTGCTACGAATCCCAAAGCAGGTCTGTGTGAGCGCTGGGGTGATTCGAATGGTCGAACGCAGTGCACGGGCTGGAAGGTTGGTGATAAGGATTACCCTGATAATACGAATGCGTCGAGGCGTTGAGATTTCGCAAAGAAGGGAATTGTGGGTTATAGTTGATGGATCGGACCAACAACCTACATTTCGTTATGGAAAAAAGTAGAGCAAGAAATAAAAAGCTTTTTCTTGTACCGTATCCTATTCGCTCGTTGTTTGAAACTCTCTCTCTCTGTATATATATATATTGATCTAAGATACAGTTCTATAGTATAGCACCCCCAGACACGAAACTACATGTATGTAGACAAAAAAGATTTTGCATAGATAGTATTTCGCCGACAGTAGAAAGCAAAAACGAACGCATTAGAAGGGAATCAGGTCTAGAATTGAACTTTTATTTGTTTGAAATTCGTCAAGTGAAAACTTCACAAGAGTCACTTACATCTGGGTTATATATATACGCTACATGAGAAGTGTTATTCCCTAAAAACCGGTCTTTTGGTGAATGAAAAAAGAAAACAGACGATGAAACAGGATGTTATACAATACGAAAGTAGAAAAGCTCTCTAAATACTAATACTTACTAAAATACTTCTCATATTATGACCTTTACCTCATCTACAGCAAAGCCGCCAATACTACAAACAACAAACCACCACCACCCTCACCCCTCCCTCTCTACACAACCGTCACATTCGCCGCCGCCGTCCCATTCCCACTCCCACTCCCACTCCCAAAATACGCGCAATAAATCTGATAAACCGACGTCTCCCCCCCAAAGCCCTCCAGCGCCACAGCATCAATATTCCTCAGCGAAAACGTACTAACATTCATCGACGTATACGCCGACAACGGAATCTTCAGCGAAACCGGCGCACCATTCATAGTCCCGAAATCCGTGCTCGCCACACTAAGGCGCTGTAGAGGAACATTCGCAGCGCAAGAATTGCCACCGCTCTGCAGCTGGATGTTGAAGCTCGCGCCCGGCTTGGCAGTGACGTTGAGGTAGAGGAACTGGTAGGAGGAGAGATCGGCGCAGTTTTGAAGCGAGTACCAGTAGGAGCCTGAGATGCTGGGTTGGAGGACCAGGGCGTTGTTGCTGACGATGGGGGGAGTGGCCATGGTGCCGTCGTCGCTTTGTATTAGGCCATTGGCATTGCGGCCGGCGGAGCCCGTGGTGCAGTAGTTTAGCCATGCGGACTTGGGGCAGGCGCACGTCTGCGGCGGAGGCGGCGGCGAGGCAGCGACGGAGGTGAGACTGATACAGCCGACCTTAACATTTGCGGTAGCCGGGTTGAAACCGGAGAGGGCAACGCTATCCAGCCGGCTCGAATTGATACCCGCGAAGTCTGAAAACGGTATATTGGCGACCTGGTACAGACTGGGACCGGCAAACGTCACGTATTTACTGATTGCGACCGAGGCGGGAGCAGACGTTATCGTGCAATTGTCGTCCGTGTGCCAGCGCATCGAGACCTGGAAGTCTGTGCCGGCAGGAGCCGCGACGGAGAGTTGAACGCCCGTGGCATTGAGTCCGTCTGCATTGTAGCATGTGCTGGATCCGAATTGCGAGTACCAATACGCGTCGGTCTTCGCGCCAAGACTGAGTGACCCATCGTTGTCGACCGTGTAGGAAGCAAGAGTTCCCTCATCCGTCATCTGGCCAATGAGTCGATTTGTGCGAGGAACGTCGGAAACGAAGGTGCAAGTATTCAGGATAGTACCGGAGCAGAGCGAGCAACCAGGACTATCACTCGATCTTGTGAAAGTCAAGGAGTGGATGCGATAGGTTCCGCCGGGAGTGTTGAACTTGTTCATGATGAAGGCCTGGAGATACTTCTGGTTGAAGCCAGCTGGGAAGCTAGAGAAAGGAATCGTAGTCTGTGTGGTCGCGGCGCTGAAGGTAATTCCAACATAAGACGTGACAACGTTGGTGTTGCAGCTCTCACTACCGTATTTGAATCCAACATTGGCGGTTCCACCTTGTGGGCCTGAAAGGACGAGTTTAATCCCGTCGTAAGAACCATTTACCGCGATGCAGCCGTTCGGCGGTGCAAGCAACGTCTGGAAGTGGGAGTTCGCATCACGAGGAACAAGTTCAACGGACCCGCTGGTATTCTGCTGGTAGGTTTGCATCGACTTTTCGTCTGTGAAAGAAGCGCCTAGGGCGTTGGTCTGTGTCTTGAACTCGTTTGGATCGCAAAAGTCTAGCACCACAAAGCCAGAGGCAAGGTTGCAACGTGAAGTGAGGCCACCCGAGGCAGGGCCGCCCAGGAGCGAGATCCATCGCACCGTAAAGTTGTTTGCAGAAGAACCACCGTTGGGTACGAAGTTGCGTAGTGTGATGCGGCTGAAGGAGCCAGTGTTGATTCCCGAGAATGCCGAAAGGGGAATTGTGATGTTTGCGAAATGGTCCTGGGCCAAAATAGCATAAGACTTGGTGTTAACGGTGGAAGTGGTACCAGCACCCGAAGTTACAACAACATCAAAAGAGCCACCGGAAGGGCCACGCGCGTTGAGAGAGACTGCCGTATATGCGGTGGCGTTCAAATTGGTACCGTTAGTAACAGTGTCGGTATAAAAGAAGGAGCTTGCGCTTGATGGCATCAGTTGCATTCTTCCCAGCTCGGAAAGTTTTGCAAACGTCATCGAATTGTTGAAGTCAGTCTGACCAAAGATGTTGTTGATGCCAGTGATCCACCGGTCAACATTTTGGAACGACTCAATTGCAAGACCTTGGGTACGATCTTCTCCAGGAGCTGTCACACAGCGCTTCTGGATCTTGATGTTATCAATGTAGATGGGTGTCTGGGCTGGCGAGATGTTGCCGATACGGATGCCGCGAACCTTAAGCCTATCCTGCCCCTTGAAGTCGGCCAACGGTATCGTAACAGTATGATTGTTGCCGTCGGCAGCGGCGTATCTGGTTACATCCAAGTATGTGGTACTTGGCGCTTCCACATTGCATCCGGAGTCGTACGACACAAGTTGCACATAAAATGTGCTACCTAAAGGAGCGACCATATCAAAGTAGAGATGTGTGTAAAGCGAAGAGTCGAAGCAGAAGCGTGAGATCTCCGTATAGTAAGAATTGACGCCGCTGTTCGTAGTTGCGGTAAGCTGCAAAGTGCCATCTACGTTGTTCGACGAAAGCCCTGTGGCAACCGTTTGCAACAAAAGCAGATTGACGTTTTTGCTGCCAAAGTAGAGCTCCAGAAAGTCGTCGACCATGACGTCCCACGCTATACATTCGGTATCTCCGATGGGTTTCGGCGTGAAGTCGGGGCACGTGGATACAGATGCATTGGTTGTACCGACGCTAAAGGTGAGCGTGAAGAGACCCTTGGCCGTGTTTCGTAGTACCACTGCGTTCGTTTGCCCATCGTAAGAAAGTTGCTGGCAGACTGAGAGACCGCCTGTGGCGGACTGTATGGCATAGTTGCGAGGTACCTGCAGAGTAAGACCTTCTGTGCTGCCGTCCAAACGGACCGTCATAGTCACAGATGTGAGAGTTGTTGATGTGATATCCACAACGGCGCGGTCCCGGTTGGTCCACCAGTTGGCGATTCCTGTCTGGTTGAAAAAGACTGCAAATGGACGGACGGTATCATGAAGTGCGCGCTGGATCTGAATCTTGTCAAGCACCGCGTCCGAAGGGTGAATCAAGATGTTGTAGTGTCCACCATATCGTGCCATCTTCTTGATATCGCTGATCTGATTTGAAAAGTCCGAACCAGGAAAGTCAGCGCTGCTCATGTTCCCATCACCATCCGACCATTGCAACGGGAACTCGTAGTATGGGAGCTCTTGGAATGACTCGCGGTTGTGCGTGACTTGAAATGGAAGATGAGTCAAGTGCGAATTGCCAGAGCAGGAAGAGCCACCGATGATACCGTTAGCGACGCAATGTGAAGCTTGGTACTTGCTCCACGCAAGGTTTCCCGGTCGATAGGTGGTCATATTGTAGCCGGTCTTGAATGCATCGTGCAGTATTTGCCTGATCAAATAGGCACTGACGCGAACTTCTCCTGACGCAGTACCGCCCGATGTGTAGAAAGAGAGCCCGCTGCATAGGTGAAGATATCAAGTCAGCAAATATTTCAAGCCGTAAAACCATTGTCGGAACGTACCTGGTACCTCCCATTACGCACTCATCTCCTGCAGGGGGCGTCCCGTCGGAGTTAGTTCCACATTGGTGAATGTACGGCGAGTACCCTGCAGTGGTCCCTTTGTTGAATATTTCCTGAGTAGTACCGTAATCAAATTCCGCTGCATTCGGCGAGTGACTGACAGTGTGACTGCCAAAATCGATAAATGGATAGCCGTCCGGACCCTTTCGAAAGCCGGTGATTTGATAGATGTATGGAACGCCATACTGGAAGTATGCATTCTCATACGAATCGGTGATGTACTTGGTATGGAGGTTCAGATTACCCGCAGCACCTCTATCCTGTGCGGCCGCTGCCATGCCTTGGCCGTGAGGATACGAGACATAGGTGTCGATATCCCAGGTAGTAGTGAAGGCGAGTCCCTTGTTGTATGGAACCGTCCATAAGCTGACGAAATGAGGACTGCTGGTGACAATGTTTTTGATGATACGCGTGCCGATATCATATCCGGGATAATAATGACCATCATACCATGGCGAGTATCCTCCGCCCTCATTCTGGGCCTGGATGTAAAGATACCCAAGATCCATGCCGAAACTGTACACATATCCAGTGGCGCCCGTAGGTTGATACTTGACAAAAGCCGCGTTTGTAGAGGATGCATCCGCGCTGTCCACACCATTCTTTCGAACCTGATATTTGCCAAGTGTTTGGGCACCTTTGATAGGCGTGTAGCCAACATTGACAAGGCCAGCCTGGGTGTAGTTCTCGTAAAACGGCATTCGCGTGTCGTAGAAGCTTGTGAAGTCAAAACCTTGGAGAGCCTGTAAAGGCGTCTCTGTGTTCGTCAACTGCAAGACGGACCTTGAACCACTTGTGTCTACAGTAGACGCAGATACTCCCGCAAGGGATTGAAGAGCGGTGGGAACCTTGGTCATGAAGATCAATCTACCACCTTTGGTAACAAAAGAGCGCAAGGCTGTGACATCCGCAGTACTTGGGGTGTAGGTCACGCTTGGAGACGTGTAGATAAGCAAATTCCGGCATTGTGAAGAAATGGTAAGTGTTTCAATCACCTTGGCCTGCAAACCGACCGTCTTGAGAGCGAGCGTAAGAGGAAGCCTAGGAAAATGTTACTTTCTACACTGTCATGGGGGGTCCGAGGAATTGATTTACCAATTGGGATCTGATTTATAGCTCGGAACGAAGATGTTCAATCCGGAGCTCGGTCCAGCTACATGTCTGTTGTAGCGCGGTTAGGGAAAAAGAATTATCGTGGTATGCCTTTGCTCGTCTAACCTGGATTGAGAGGGAACAGTAGCTGGCTGACTGTTCTCCCCTAGATTCGCCGCTACACCCGTACCTACAGGCTGGGTAAGAGAGTATATATCAGGCGAAACGAAGGCCTGGCATATCTGAAGAAGAACGAACAGAGGCAGAAGAATAAACGAGTGCATACTTGACTGCCCTGTGAGAGAAAGACAATTCGCAGGAAGATGTAACGAAGAAAGAAAATGGCGGACCCGACCTTTTGGGCACGTTCTAAAGAAAGGCCCTGACTAAGAAGACGGGGGGAATCGTCGGGTCGCTGGAAGCGAAGGCTAGGTCCCTTACTATGCTAGATCGAGTCGCAAACCTTATAAGTCAGGGAAAAGTGGGATGAATTCGTCAAGATATCCACTTAAGGCGCTTTAGTAAGCCATGGTTTTGTGGGCTACTGTACTATGATTAATAGGACCTGTAAGCGACCTGCATATACGGAGAGCTCGAAGCTGGTTCTAGCCGCATTAGCGGAGAGGCAACAATGATGCGTTCAAATGTTATGGTGCGGCTGCGGAAGTGGACCCATCTGGTCTCGATTGAGGAGTTTCAGCCTCTTCCACCCGTGTTGTCGTTCAGCGCTGCTAAACTTAGCGCGGGTCGGATGCCATCGGACCGACACATGTCACCCACGAAGAGCAGTGGTTGCCTAGCTGCTGCCTGAAGGCATGCACAATACCACCTTGGCATGTAACTACTATATATTGACGATAATCACGAAGTTGGAATGAATGCAGAGTAGATTAAAAGTCAGCAACTCGACAATGAACACGACAGCGGCGCCACAGCTTAGACGGTCAAAACGCAAACTCAACGAGCGGGCCGCCAAGGAAGTGCCTGAATCGATCAACAACGATGCGCTAGCGCCCCAGAAACGTGCGCGTAGAGCCAGAACGGCGGAACCTTCTATCGTCAAGGAAAGTCTTGGAAAAGTCCAAGGAACCGGCAGTCACACCATATCCGCAAGGCCACAGCAAAAGAACTATACCTTGCCTTCGTTCCTTGCGCTCCCAAGAGAGCTAAGAGATGAAATCTACAGGCACGTTCTGCATTACAACGGGTCCTCGTGTACGCTGAAAGTTGAACACTGCGGCCTGCTGGGAGTCAACAGTCAGATCTCGGACGAATTCGTCGACGCCATGCTCTTTCACGCCTCGGTCATTAGGGCTAGAGTTCGCAACCACAACTTCGCACCTGTCGTCACCTTTCTCAACCGCTTGTCCGAGGCCCAGTTTGCACGCCTAAGCGGACACGGACCTCATGCAGCCGAAGGCCATGCCGATGACGCGAACCCGAAGTGCAAAATACTCATCCAGCTTTGTTACTCAGCTGGTGCCAAGGACGGCCGTGCCCAACTCAATCGCTGGTTGGACAGGTTTGACGCACCAAATAAACGTGGCAAAGAGTTTGAGTTTGAGTACGATTGCGACGCGACGTATGAGAACGGGGGCTACAAGCAAAGGCCTAGGTTGCGGGCCAAGGCAACTGAAAGGTGGAATAAGGAAGCTGACAACATCCGGACGGCTGCTAGAGAAAGGTCGGCTTGGACGTATTTTGAGTCTTGACACATGAGTGCGGACATGTATCCGACCCTGCCAGACGTTAAGCTAGCTGACTACCCGAACATTAACCGCCTTTTCTCAAGATGTCGTACCTTGATATAATACCCTCGATTCCATTAGTATCTGTAAGAGTCGCGATGCCCAGCCAAACCAACCCAGAAAGAAATACACCTTGGGGTATCAAACGCCGTGTCCATGCCGTGAGCTCGTTGCTGTGTGCCCTTGAAACAAAAAACCAGAGATATCGTACAGTCGTACTTCTCATGTCATTACCCATGTAGCCTCGTCGGTGATGACCCGTCATGTCCAAGGATACTATCATCACGGATTCGAATGCACAAATCTCGCGCCCCGACATGGCGATGTAGCCTGCTTAAATGCCTTGACTCTATCCATCATCCAGCCCGATGTCCATTTGCGCTCGTCCTGCGGCCCCTGGGCATGTCCAAGGCGGATAGAATAGCCCAGCGCACATTCCGAGCCGGAGAACTCGAATTGTACGCACTTTATATCATTCTCACACGCCTTTTTACAATTTGTAACAGAGTGAGTGGCAGCCTTGTTCTTTTTCTTGTAGACGGGGCCGCCTTCGGACATGTTGGACCAGTCGTCCCTTCTCGCTTGGAGATGTGGTTCGATCATGTCGAATAATTCTTCAAACACGAGGGCGCGCTCGGGGTGTTCGCGGCTTCGCTCCCAGGTTGCAAGGGAGGAGAAGTCAGCGTCGGAGAGGTGGTGCATGCTGATTATGGCCTCGCACCACTGTTCCTTGTTGAAGCGCATGGTATCTGGCTTCTCGCCATTGAACATGGGCCAGTAGCCGCGGAGGGGAACGCCGCTCTTCTTGAGGACGTGAGCGAGTATCTCATCCCCGCAGCACTGCTTCGCCACGTCGACGCCGAAGAAATGGGTGCCGGGAAAGTGCTTGTTTTCGCCAAACATGCGGCCAAGGGCCATTATCTTGTCGAGAGCGGCGCGCGAGAGGACGAAGCCGGAGCCGCCGTGGGCAAAGGTGGGTTTCTTGGCGGGCCAGACGGGCGAGCCAAAGTAGTAGGCGGTCTTGGGGGAGAAGGTGGAGAGGAAGCGGTAAAGATTGTCGTAGTTGATGTAAGTGTCTAGCTCAAGGAAGACGTACCACTCCGACTCAGGGCGCATATACGACGTCCACTCCATCATGGGCAGGAACTTGTACTTGTCGAGCCGCCAGCCATCAGGCGTCTTCTCGTGCGCCGTGGTGTTGAGGGCCTGTATGCGGTCGTAAATGTCAAAGTCGGCATTGTTGAACTTGTACTCGGGGCGCAAGTGTGCAAGGGCATCGGCAATCTCGAAGCCGTGCGCTTCGTCCTTGCGGTCCGAGAAGATGACGAGATCCGGTTTACAACGGCCCAGCCGGTCCAGATACTTTGGCAGCTGTGTCGCAACCTCGCCGGCGCCAATCTTGAGCACAAACGTCACGCGCTCCATGACGCCCGCGCTGAAGGGCGAGCACTCGTCGCCAAAGCGCACGGGGGAAACTGGCCCGGATCCAGCGGGAGGGGGCCGCTCGGGCAGCACGTCATAGCCGCGCTCACCACGCAGGACACGCGGGAGGAGAGACGACAGGAAGAAGACACAAAAGACGACGGCGGCGCACAAGAGACGCAGCGGCGTCAATCGCACCATCATGGTGGTGGTGGTGCGATGGGACATGCACGCGGTCCGGATTCTCGTTTGGGGAGGTGCGGCCTGACGCATCATCAAATTAGCATCATCAAATTACCCTACCCAGAAGGAACGACTTTCCGACTAGCAACCCAGTGCTTGACCATGACGCCATTCCTGAACGAGTATGGTGAGTACATGCTGCCTTGTTTGACAGCTATCTAGTATCTACAGTACTCCGTACACTACCCGTCATGGGACTTGGTTGGAGACTGCGCGCTCCCCAACATCCTTCGGCCCCCATCTGATCAACCTACAATCTTCCACTTCCTCAAACCCTAGATGTAAATACACCGCCTTTGCACTTGGCTTACACTCCAAAAACATGGGCGTAGGCGGGTCCGTAGCATCCGCCTGATTAATCGCCCACCTCATCAATCGACTCCCCACCCCACGCCCCTGGTACTCGGGCCACACAAGCAGCGGCGCAAGGTACCAATGCCCTTTACCGTTCATGAGTGCGCTCCTCCTCTCATCGTTTTCCACGATGTCTGTGTTCCAATTTGGACCAACATGAGCCCACATTTCCTCCACCTCGGCGTCACTCCAGCCCGTGAGGGATTGCCATTCGAAATGGTCGACGGCGCTGCGACGGAATAGATTGTGCACTCCGGGGTGGGAAGGGAGCGTCCAGCCGGCCACTCCGATAACTTCGCCAGTGGATACGAGCACAGCTTTGATAAATACAATGTGTTTGTTTTTGAGGGCGGGCGAGATGCGTTTTGCCAGGCGCATGTAGCGCACATCCTTTGCAGGCCGGAGCTCCACGGGCTCTTTCTTTGCCCACCAGTCTTCTGGGAAAGAGGTGTAGAAAATCTCGGCCTGCTGTACATTAGTCTCGTGACTAGAGGAATTCGCACATCATTGGCACGTCTGAACGGGGTGTAGACGCACGATTCTGAGAGCATCAGCCTCGGTGCATATCTCGATTCCTACTTCCGCGTCTGGCAGACGTCTCGAAGGCTCCGTGGGCATGGTTTGAAATCCACCCGTTAATTCTGTCGGAACCTTGATGAAAGTTGCTTTCTCTTGCGCCATGGTTCCGAAGTATGCTTTGGAAAATCGTGATTTCAGTGCTTGTCTCTGGTGAATTCATACCAAAGACGAGGTAGAAAGTCAGGACCAGGTGTAGTTAATGAAGTAGTCGCGATACGCCCCGTCGGAGCTATATAGAGCCGATTTCTTCTCCTCATCTTTCGAGTTGGGTCGCTATCATCATACTGACTCATTTTCCCACTACCGGAATTAAGCTAATGGCGGCATCGCCAACTATCATCGCCAGATGTACACAACATGGCAGATTTACTAGCAAAACAGATTTCTCTTTATATTGCCCACGATACTAAAGCGTGGCCATGGTCAATTTAGGCTTGGAACCTTTGTAGATGGGCTTCACAGCTATCATCGTTGTGTTGTTGCCGTACGACTGTAAGTTTATTTCCGGTTTTTATCTATGCGACACGAGAGCGCATGATAGGCCGAAGTAAGAACTCGTGCAATACTCTTGGTCCAGTAAGCAACAACCCTACAATGTTTACGACGTGTCAACACGCCTTGGAATAACTCTTTCTTCGGCAATTGTTGCGAGCCAGACTGCTACCAGTCACCTATACCAACACGTCATGGTAAGATGGATCAATGTCGACATGTGAATGTTGTTCCTGAATAGCCAACATGCGGTGAGGCAGGTAGCGGGGTACTTGCAAAGTATACATATAATTCTTAGCTCTAAGCCCTGGATACCATTTACAGGTCTACTCTCATAAATCCCCATCATAGATTTTGCTATGCATAGTCGAACCTCACTATTTCCATCACCCAAAAGATTGACCAAGCACCACTTCACTGCCCATAAAGACAAAAGTATACATATCGCTGAGTCTGACTTCACAAAGTACCAAAAGAGTGCGTCCATTGTACACACTAGGCCTCGTCCGCCTTCCCGCATAGTACATGGTGCATGGTGCAGTGTACCATACATCGCTCATCATCCGTACCATTCCCGCAGTCTACAATCGCCAGCCAGTGGAACACGCCCAAAGGCTTTCCCACTTCAACGAAAGGAGCCGCGCAAGCGTATCGCATCCTATCTAAGCGGGGTGCAGCTCAACAGGGCAGGGCAGTGCGGGCGGAAGCGGATGAGTGCGCATGTGGGGTCTGCGCCTCGCCTGGGCCGACTTTTCGGAGGAGGGAGGAGCCAGCCGTGACTCATACATATCACACATGTGCGTATATGTACATAGTTTGTTGATCATGCGGGCAGAAATAATTCCAATCGAGCAATTACAATTATCTTGATGTGTCTACTATCCCCCACCATGACCACTGAGTGCCGAAAAAAATTAATTTAGTAAACACATGCGTGCAGAAGGGGGGGATGGATATGTGAATGTAGTCAAAGGAGTATTAGATTGCTGTGCATGCTATGAGAAATGTGATGTGATGTGACAACAACGCCTGAACGACCAGTTATGCGGGGTATCCAATAAACGACAAAAAACAACAACAACAACGATGAAAACAACCGGGGGAATGTTGAGAAGATGAAAATGCCATGCTATGCCATGTGTATGCGCCAGGGCTGATCACGTCAGCTCTCTTGCCTCGACATCCAGTGACCACGTCTTGCTCCGCGGGCGCTGGCTTGTACAAGTAAGCTGCGAGATGCGTTGTTCACCAGATTAGCCAATCTGACGCCTCAGCGACGAGAGCGCCTCTGCCGACTACTCGGCTCGCCACGACGGTCGCTATGTCCAGCTGAAGTCTGTGAGCTGCTTACGCAGTCCCAGTTGAAGGGAATCTGCGATGTGGGAATGGCCACGCCTTCGTACCGGCGTAGCCTCTCCCGTCGGGGTGGTGGAGATGGCGCGGCAAAGGCTTCTTGACGGACCTCTTCGAGCGCTTGGTTGGTCGCAGCGAGGACGGCAAACCGTCGGTCTGGGACGCGGCGAGCGGTCGTGTTTGGCGTACGCGAACGAGCTTGACGGACAGAAGGTGCTGAAGGTTGATGCTGACGAGAGCGATGGTGGCGTGTATGGGATCGCGTGGACTCTGGACTTGGCTGGGAAGGTGTAGCGGAGTGAGTTTGGCGTGAGGAGCGATGACTGTGTGGCGATGAGTCTAGAGTGTGGTAACTGCGAGATTCGCGCTTTGGTGTCTTTGTTGGGGAAGGCGAAAAGAGTGACCAGCCGTGTGAAGGCTCAGGCCGGATGTTCTTCTTTGATTTCGAGTGCCGTGGAGGGTCGCGCTTTGCTCCGCGCCCGCGCAGAGTGCTTTGCGACGTTTGCTTGGGGTGACGCCGTCGATGGTGTTGGCTTCGGTGGGGTCGCGGGTTCAACAAGGTCTCCTGAGAAGAGTTGACGTTTGTCGGCTCTGATGAGCGGTGGTACGTCTGCGGCACTTGCAAATGCTGAGCCGGGCGATACCTCTCACGACTCCGGTAGGCATCTTCGTAGGTGTATTGCGATCGTGGACGCTGTTCCTCCCTCTCTCTTTCGCGGCGCGGTGAGCGTGGGGTGGAGTCTGCAGACCGTCTCTTTCCAGTAGAGTCCCTTGAACTGCGCTTCTCTGAGATGTCTTCTGCTACTGCTCTTCCCTGGCCGCGAAGCGCGCCATCCGATGGCTTGTCCCGTCTCTTCTTCTCGCTCGACGGCGGGGTCTTTGGCTTTTTCTTGCCTGGTAAGCCAAAGTTGAAAGACCAGCACATAGCGACCAAGATGCACGTCTCGGATCGCTATGCGCCCAATGTTTGAGTCCAGTATCCAGGTTCAAAGTGGTGGTAACTTGCATGCATATGGATGCCGAAGTTCGGGATTGCCGGTGAAGCTAATATGCCAACGAAGAGGGACAAGGCAAGGTGGTACTTAAAGCGCACAAAACAAGGCAGCGATTGGACCAAGGAACATGGCGTTTCAAAGCAAGGGACAAATGACGGAAGAAGCGGCGTAAGAAGTTATGAGATCATGTGAAGACAAAAGGTTGCTCCCGGCCTGGCAAGGGAGCAAGTAGCACCGCATTCGCGGCGTCGAGACCAGAGCGATTGACATGCATGGCCTGAAGCTAAATCGAGAAAGGATTCCTTTCAAAGTACCTGGTAGGGAGTGCTTGCGCTCCAATCACAGAAAAGCCCACTTGGTGGTGTGCGAGAAAGGGACTGATTCGTAAGTTTGCAGTGAGTGGCTTACTGGGCCACATGATACCTCCGGCTCCAGCTGATCGACTCGTCGCCCGGCGCACTGCAGCCGTCGGTCTGCTGTTGAATAGAAAGTAGGACACTGGAACTCGCGGCGGCAGGGCCGGCTGTCAGTCTTATATGCTGCAGCGATCTCCAACGGCGGTTCATGCTTTGCTGCGTGCGGCTTCTGTGCGTACCTGCGTCGCTGCTACGTGGCACCTGTGCTGTACAGAAGAGCTGCGGGACGGTTGCGGGACGATCCTGGGTGCAGAGTTCGGTCATCTCGCGGCCGCTCTAGTCGCGTGTAGGAGGGTGATATGCGTATTAGCTGCATGAGCGAGTGCATTAGTTGCAGTACCATGACCGCCTGACTCCGACGGCGTTGAACCATGTTGGGTTCCTTATCGCTATCGGGCCTGAGCGACGTCATTGGCGCGCTTTTGGCCCCACCTGCATAAGCGAGGGTGAATGTCGGCTCGCATATCACGCCCCGGTCCTTGAGGCGTCGTCCATGGCTGCAGCCTGCGCCCCAGCATTGCACAGCAGGCCGACAACGTGTGTTCCTACTTTTGCGCATGTTGGCACAGACGGCGTTCGCAACTCTTGCTTCGCCTCGGCCGCTAGGTAGTTGGTGAGAGTTTGTGAGGCTTAGTACATGGTAGCTCCGAAACATACACCCAATGGGCGTGTGAAGGCGCCTTTTGCCCAACAAGTCGTGGCGTTTCCAATGAACCATGGACCAGTCGGGAGCATACAGGCCTCGCCTACATTGTAACTGCCGGGTCACACCGAAACCGGCACCGCCAGGGACGACATCAGCGTCACCGCAGTGTTGAGGGTATTGAGGGGAACCTGAGTTGAGACATACGAGGAGCGCTCGTCCAATCGACAGGAGAAACATCCTACCAGCAAACATCAGCTTGGGAAGCGCCATCTCCCGGATAATATGTCTTTGCAGTACATATTGCACGCGTGACTAACAGTAACTCTTGGGGCGGCGTATAGCGTGACTTGGCAGGGCCCTCCTATTCACCTGCCTATCCGCTCTGTGATGATGATGGCCATGTTTATATACAGTGTGACGGTATAGTTCAACTTGGGTCGAGACCGGAGGGCGGGTAAGAGCAGCTGCCGGACATGATGGGTTTTTATGTCCGAGTGGGGCACCCCGCTGTCGTCATTTTGCGACAACGATATCGACGACGATGGCTGTTACACTGCTCTACATTAACAACTTGTACACATAGACATAGAATCAAGCAGCCACCAATTAGACATACACAATGCCTCTTCTCGCACAGAACCCAAAAGACCGAGTTATTCTCGGTTTGATGACCTTTGGTACCCCTCCACCTCCACGCCACACCAATTCAACCACAATACAATACTAATCCTATATAGGTCCCGATGAGACTGCTGGAGCCCGTATAACGGATTTTGACGACTTCACCAAGCATCTCGACTACTTCCAGGCCCAAGGCTACAATGAAATTGACACGGCGCGCATGTACGTTGGCGGCAAGCAGGAGGCATGGACGCGCCAAGCGGGGTGGAAGGACCGCGGCCTCACCCTAGCTACCAAGGTATACCCGTATGAGGCTGGCGTGCACAAGCCCGAGAACCTGAAAAGCCACTTTACCACCAGTCTCCAGGAGCTGGGTGCAGACTGTGTGGATATCTTCTACCTACATGCGCCAGACCATTCTGTACCATTCGAGGAGACACTTGGTGCAGTCAATGAGCTGCATAAACAGGGAAAGTTTGTGAACTTGGGCTTGTCCAATTTTGCGGCTTGGGAGGTCGCTGAAGTTTATAACATCTGCAAAGAGCGAGGCTGGGTCAAGCCGACTATCTATCAGGCCATGTACAACGCCATCAGTGAGTACGATTCAGCCCACATACAGACCTGGACTAACATTTGTCAGCGCGCGCAATTGAGCCAGAACTTGTCCCAGCATGTCGCAAGTACGGCATCGACATTGTCATCTACAACCCACTAGCCGGTGGACTCTTCTCTGGCAAAATAAAGTCCAAGGATATCAAGCCTGAAGATGGCCGCTTTGGAACCAAAGCAGACCGTGTGGGAACCATGTACCGCGACCGCTACTTCAAAGATGCCACATTCCAGGCCCTCAAGATCGCCGAGGATGCCGCGCAGAAACACAACTTGACGCTACTGGAGATTGCGCTGCGGTGGTGTGTCCATCATTCTGAACTTAAGACTAGGGTCAAGGGTGGGAATGATGGTGTGATTATTGGTGTTAGCAGTTTAAAGCAGCTCGAGGGGAACCTGGCAGATCTTGAAAAGGGTCCTCTACCGGATGATGTTGTTAAAGCGTTGGATGAGGCCTGGATGGCTGCGAAAGCTACAGCGCCGACTTATTTCCGGTGATCTAGATTCGTCGTTAAGTTACATGGAGTATAAACAAGAGGTTGACAACTTTGCTCTCTTACAGTGAGGCTGCTGTGTCCATCTCAGATTACGCGGCTATGTGTCACGTTCAAGGATTCTGAGCATAAAGGCCCCTCGAAATTACTGTGAGTAGGGGCTAGATACTTCACCAGTATCCAAAAACACTGAGTGAGGAATACTAGCCGTGAATAAGTATTCAAGAATTGACTACATGTTGACTGAGAAACGAGTGCAGTGATTCCCTCAAAGGAGTGACATGCAATACCCTCTACTAAATCTACCATTCTGCCATGCTATACGGAACATCCTGGCCATCATCCCTAAGCACGATTGCCCTAATTAGCTCTCTCTTTCTCCTTTCCCAGTCCTTTTGTCGTCGTAGATTCAACCCTCTCCTCTGCATGTCCCTCGTCCGTTTTTCCCTCCCGTTCTTCATCCCCACCATCCACATCTACCCTCTCCTCACTCCCCTCATCCTCGTTCAACGGCCTAGGATTGGGATTTTCCATTACAAACTGCGCAATGGATCCCTCCTCATTTGCGGGAAGTCTGCTGATGTTTTGTAGTAGACTTGGTGGTGCTTTGTCTGACATGATGGGTTGGTTTATAGAGACAGTTAGGTATGGAGTTCTTTTTCGAATGGGAAGGTAGAATTGTTGGGAGAGATAGCTGGGTATTTGTAGACTTTTGTTGGGGGGGAATTGATGATAGGGTGGGCTAGGGTGTTTGTAGATGGCGATTGTTTTCGTGTGGATATGGACGTGGAGGGTTTGGTGGTGTTTGGTAAGCGTATACGTGGATGTAATTTGGGCTGATTGTTTTAGTGTTATTCGGATACGTCGCAGTTGGGATGGTTCATGACGTGGTTGTTCGCGAAGTGAAGCTGAGCTAGCGGGAACTTTCCTCTTTCCTCTTCGCTATTCGCGGCCCGAATCTGCAGATTCAAACGAGACTTTACGTGCTAGCAAGCACGCATGCACTTATTCATCCATCGCATATTCAAAGTTAGCTTTCTTGTCTATTTCGCTGGCACATCCAAGCGTAACCACGTTTGCACCATCTTTCAAGACCGTTCTTCCAACTTCGCGCAGGTTTCAAATAACTCTTGGATTTCAGGTCCGAGTCACTTGCATCACATATCTATACACTAGTATTGACAGAATCGGTAGCTAGTTTTTTATGAAACTCCCTCGCGTCCACCGTGATCGTTATGATGTAGCAGTCATACTACCAAACGTTCTTACGGAAAAACTTGCATACTATCATCTCTAATAAACCTATCAGTTAAAGTATCTCCAGGCATCTGTTTGTGAGCAATCCAGTGGTGTTTGGATTGCATAATAGGATGCAAGTTTGCTTTTGAGCCAAGTAGCTGTCAGGCCCCTAGGCCGAATGGGCGGCACCCAGCCAACCTAGGCTAGGGCGCCAAGATAGAGAGTATATAGTCTCTCTTCTCGCTACCGTAGCTCGGTAGCGATTCGTCTCTTGTCTTATCACAATACAATCTATTACTACCTATCACTGCCGATTCGTGTGCATCCAGTATCTATCCGATCCTATTGTTTGACAGTAGCCTAGTTACGGATCGCAAGGCTGGACCAATCCTTTCAACTGCTAGGCCGTTTGCAGTGTCGTGTGTATCTGTTGGGGGTGAAAGTTTGGTCAGTTCGATTACCTCTGTCTGCGAGACGACGATGCCGTGTTCTGGCCTTTGGTGACGTGCGAAATCATATGCCTTCGTCTTGGTCTGGGAAACCGTATGTGATGTCAAGATCTGCGGGCGTAACTTCATCTTGCCCAATCTGATTTTTCGCCACCCCCTCGCCATCAGGCATCAACACCGCGGAGCTCATCAAAAATGGGTTTGTGGTAACTTCAGCGATAGTTACTTTGTCGTGTTGAGTATATCCATAGATTCTGCGCATGTGCAGAATAAGCGGTAGTGACAACATGGCGGATGACAAGATGCATGCGACATCCCCATCCACGTTACAACTGAAGATTCAGACAGTAGCCTGCTTTTACCGAGAATAGTTATTTATCGTGGGTTTCCTTCTTTGTGAGTTCTTGCAGTACAGTCTACAGTGACGTAAGTCTTTGTCCATGCCTACGGAACGGCTCCTGGCGCCCCACAAATACCGGTACCTATTGCATGTTTGAGAAAGACCAAATGCGGCAAAAGCGAAAGCTACCTTAACAAAAGAATATTTCAGGATTACCCTATTAGGCAAGTGTGGATCCGATCTTTTACAATATTTGTACCACCTGATCTTCGGCGACGACGAAGTCTGTAGAGGTATCTTCTGCGACCATCTGATCTTTTTATTTCCCAAATAGGCAATATTTTGGGGTGTAGATTCTAGTAGAGGAAAAACAGCGAGTACTCAACAATGGTAATATCTGAGTTACAAAGTAATATTTCAGAATTACCGTATTAGGTAAGTCTACTAAACCGTAGAAAATAGTATAAATTTGAATAATTCCATCATCTGATCTTTGGCGACGACGAGGCCTACGAGAAGGTGTCTTCTACGACTATCCGATCTTTTTATTTCCTAAATAGGCAGTATTTTCAACCGTGGATTGTAGCAGAGTAAAAACTGAAAGTCTACAACGACGGTAATATCTAAGTTACAAAGTGATATTTCAACTTACCGCATTAGGCAATTCCTATAACCGTAGAAGATAGTATAAATTGAAATAATTCCATCATCTGATCTTTTGGCGGCGACGATTTCAATATAGTCGTCTTCTTCGACCGTCTGATCTTTTTTATTACCCAAATAGGCAATTTTTTGGCCTGTAGATTCTAGGAAAGCATGAACTGCGAGTATGAATCTTTTGAAAAATTGCAGTTATAAGATAATATTTCCACTTACCGTATTTGGCAATTCTGATAAGTGTAGAAGATAGTAATATATCTCAATAATTGCATCGTCTGATCTTTTTCCAGTAAACTCTGCTCAAAGTAGGCATCTTCTACGATTATTCAGACTTTTCATTGCCAAGATAGGCAACTTTAGTACCTACGCGAGTACAAAACGACGGTAATATCTAAGTTACAGAGTGTTTTTCTCCAATAATTTCATTAGACAAGTCAGTTATGGGCACGTCATGTATACACTATGTCTGACTGCGTATATACCAAGGATAGTGGAGACATTAGAGACACTGAGGATATTGAGAATAGTAGAAAAGTTCGCAAAGAAGCTTTGACAGATAAGCTGTAATTATATACTTAACATAATCCGCTTTCCAACCAACGAGTATACCCAAAATAGATATGTTTCCCTCACGCATCGTGAAAATGGAACAGTGCGCAGCCATTATGTAGCGTTTTCATGTATTTCGTGTTAGTCCATAGGAATGCCGGACTCACTGCGTGAACCCTCATCGCTAAGGTTCGTAATGTTCCTACACCCCCCCTGTTCCCCCCGTTCCCCTGTTTCCTTATCTTCCCCTCCTGCAGGACCCGTGCTGCAGTTTACACAACATAATGGCGTCTGCTTGTGCATTACAATCAAGCACTGTCATCGCCACTATCACCACCATCAACTCATATTGATTGTACATCCCCAGAACGCAATGCGGCCTGGAATTGTCAAGAAAATGTCATGCTTGTACTTGAAGACGCAAATGACAATGGCATAGTTAATTACTATGAGTACGACGCTATCAGAACGTACCTTGAGGGTATATATGACGAGTAAGCGTGGCGCAACCCGGCGGCACTCACGGCGAAAGTGGTTTGATTGATCATGTGATCATGGTCTCAAGCACACTATCCACAGCCCATTCTTTGTAATACTCACCCATCCCTTCGGGGAGATATTGAATCCACTCTTCCTCCTCATTTGAAGCTATTGTGTTGAGTGACTTGACAAATTCCCAGTATTCTGGATATGCACCCCCATATTCCCAATCAATTATACCCTTCACCTCCACCTGCCCATTATTGAGTGTCGCCATAATGTTCCTTGGGTGCAAGTCACCATGGGTCATAACAATGCGATGCGTCGACTGCAGGCACTTCGTCCGTATCATTGTCTTATAAGTCTGAGCAATTCTCGGCCTTGCTGTAGAAACGAGAAATTCGTTGAATTGTTCTTCGTCGTAGATTGGTCCAGGACTGGAGCGAATAGATCTCCTGACGTCTTTGCATATGGTGGGGTCGAAACCCCCAAGCGTTGTGGATGGTAGTGGCATATTCCTGAGTTGGAGAAGAAGAGCACTAAGCTGGTTACGGACGGTTGTTTTCTGATCTGCTGACAATGAGCCCCAAAGCTTTTCCAAGGTAACACCATCGATGAATGTCATGAAAATATATACCGTGCCATCGTGAACCACTGATCCTAGAGGCTGAGGCGAGGGAAATTTCGCTGAGGCGCGGTGGATGTGCGCTAACATGGTAAGCTCGTTAAGGTCTTGTCCTTTCCCGGATTTGACAACGATGTCAGGAGCGATTTGTGTTACAGTCTTCGCCCGTGAAGCGAGTAACCGTTTAACTCCTTCCACCAGCTCATGAATTTTGGTTGCAATGACGTGTCCGTCAAGCTCTTCTTCCAAAAGTGACCCCTTGGCCGTTTTGCAACCGAGTAGTGCTTCCACTCTACGATCGAGCGGGTACGTAACGACTACCGAAGTATGATGTGTTTGCTGTTCAGCGCGGCTACCAGATAAAGGCAACGGTAACGAAGGTACATGGCCTGAAAGGATCAGATTAACCGTACGATGGATGATTACTACAAACCTTGCGCGCGTTGACGAGCAATTTTTCCTTGAAAACTTCTAGCGCGAGAGTATCTAGAACCGAAATTTTCGAATAAAAGTCCAAGATCAGCACAAGCATCGCGCTCCAGTGCCTCTTTGCATGCATTTTGGAAGTTACGTAGTAACCGATCGTTCAGTTGCTGTAATCTAGCGTTGATGTCCTGGGTTGCGCCCGGCGATGAATCACATAGCACTGACGAGCTCGAAATCGGCCGTTTCCGTGGGATATCCGCATTCGCGTCGAGTGTACTACGCTTCATTGATGCTGCCGGGAGACTTCTGCTGTCTGGAGCGGTATTCGCGTCCGTGGAATACGTTCGTAGTTTGAGGTAAGTGGAGACTTTGCTAGTGACAGCCTTGTGCAATTTGATGAGGTGTGTAACGTCGTTTGCAGATGGTTGTTTTTCCCTTAGGTGGGGTTGTAGCTACAAGACTGAATGTTGTCAATAGAATACCTAGGGAGACAACCCTTATTGCCAAGGTGGGCACGGACTCATAGGTTGGGACCAAAGGCCTAAACCTCCAGGTTGCAGAGCTATCTGACAACAATCGACATGTGATGTCTCGAATTCGATACCATGAACATCTACTACGCTCGATAATGAATGTAAGGCGCAGCCTACGTGTCCTGGTCTTACACTACTCAAGGCCAAAAAAACCTTTACCACAATTCTGCTGTGGTAAACATGCCACTACCCGTAGCTTGTAAACGCCTTACACATCGTGTGATATATGAACTCGGTTCAGGCGGATTGCCTGGTTATTGATGCGGAAAATCTAGTCGCATTAAACTCCTCGTACACGCCATCCAAAGATCAGGTGACTTGTTTCAGTGTTGGCATGTCTCACCGTGGCGCAAAAGTAAAATGATTCTGTGTATTTTGTATGCATGTCAGAGGAGTGGGAGAGAGACGGGACTTAAGGTTCACCAAGCTATCGGGTATGACGTCACTATCACATCAAGGCGGCTGCACACACGTCGTTGACTATCTAACATATTTCCGAATAGCGCATGACATGAAGCAGTCTAAACTCATATCACTCGATTGTTATGAGTGTATTTCGTCGGACATAACCATGTCCCAAGACCTACCTACCTTGGCAGTGTGCAGATCACGTCTCGAAACAGCAACTAGGATTCAAACTAAACCAGATCTGGGTCATGGTCAGTACAAGAATTGGGTCTGTCGGGTAAGGCGTACAGTCTCATGTCGAAGCGGAGATTGAAAGCAAATGGTATTGGACACCAATGCCGTCGATGCGGTGAGGCAGTGCACAGGGCGAGGCGCCTTACAGTCATGTATGTTGGTACCCCAGAGATATACAAAAAGAACACGCCTTGGTCCGACGTCTCACAAATTAAGGCTGTAAAACATAATCAAAGTTTACAAATATGGCACCTTTATCCTACTCACTGAAGAGACTCTTCACCCTATCCCTACTCGGCACCTCCACACTCGCCCAAAACGCCACAAACACAACCGACCCTTCCTGCAGCCGTTACAGCGGCAACGAACTCCCCGTAAACTCATCTGGTACAATAAACACATCAGACGTCTATGTATCTGTCACATTTGGCGAAATTAGCGTTTCCGCCGGCGGCAAAGTTTCGCCCTGGATCTACACCTACATCAGCACACCGGAGAACAGCACAAAACAGATATGCGCAACAACATTCGGCAGCGCCCTCAACAAGAAGCAAGGAGACTCTGCCAATGGATGCGGCGGCGTACTCTCACCCTCATGCATCGATGCACTGAAAAACCAGTTAAAGCTCCCAACAAACAACGTCAACGGCATACAATCAGCGTTCAAGTGCCCAAACTTCAGTTCCGCAGACAGCGCTATCAAAAGCGCTTGTAGTCAAACATCAATCACCACCTCCAGCACCGTCATCAGCACAAGTAAGCCAAACTCTCCTACCTACCTACCTCCCACCACCTCCCTATTATCAAAAAGTCCTAACCCACCCATCCCAGCCACCTCACTAAACACTACAAACACCACCTGCGCCAGCACCTCGCCACCCCAAGACATCAACTGGAACCTTCCTTCTGGCTACCGAACCCGCCAACTCTACGGCGTTGGCCCCGACCAGTATGATGCAGGGGGAGCTGACAACTTCCATCAGTATGACAATTACGTTACGAGTCCCGTTCCTATCGTCATTGCCTCTTTCGATGGGAGCGAGACGGATACGCAGGTTGTTTGTGTGGCGCCGAGGAATGTGGTACAGGGCAGTCGGGTGCCGGATGAGAAGGACGACGGCGGCGGTAATGATAAAAATGCTGGGGCGAGTGTGGATTGGAGGGGTACGATTGTTACGACTGTGGTGATGGCGGGAGTGGCAGCTACGTCACTCTTGCTCTTGTAGTTCTTGGATTTATGCATGGCATATACATATTTTGCTTTGTGGGTTGGTGCTCTCTTTCTCTGTTGTATGTTGGTGTTCATCCCATGTAACAAGGGACAACAGAGGACTCGACTTATGGAACCAATATTGTCCAAAAATGCTTATGATGATCTCGGAAGTGATAACCTGCTACTTGTAATTAACTTACACTCCAAAACCGATGTTTACATACATCTCTAACTATATGTACCGAATCTACACATGAATTTCATCAACTAGTTGTCCAAGCATGACACATGCACTTACTCCTACACCTACACCCACACCACACATACACGGTATCGCATCCATCGCTTCTTTCCATTGGCAAAAGAAACAGAACAAAAAAAGACACAGAGAAGCAAAAAAAAATACGGGTAGTGAGGGTCGAACTCACGACCTTCTGCGTTTGGTCACTTGTTACAGTGTAAAGCAGACATCATAACCACTAGACTATACCCGCTGATGTTCTTGATGGAATAATTTTCAATTTTTACATTTATATCCTTGGGAAAAAATGGTAAGTCGGCAGAGCGGATGTTTAAATGGTAATTAAGCGAAGCGCTAGAGAGGCATGGTACCAATGCACTCGACTCGTCCCACATCTCACGGCTAACCTCACTAACTAAGCCAAGTACCAGCAGCGAGAAGCCCACCTTGAACCACCGTAGTTTCAAGGTTCATTCCTTTTCTTGCAATGAACTCACAAGTGTATCCTATATATACTACTAACCAACTCTTACCTACCTTCTGCTTCCAAACTCCAATGCGCCTTCGCTATCCAAAAAATACTAGAGGATATCATACTACCCTAACCCGCCCTATCCACACTAAACAACCACCCCAACAATTCTGCTTTCATCTATATAACCATATATTTCCTTCTCCTCCTTCCCCCCACCCCCCTACCACCACCGTCTCTCCTTCCTCCCCGACGTCGCACACTGCAAGCAATGCCGTGTCGACGAAACAACCGCACAAGTCCCACAAACATTCTTCCCACAGTCACTACACGCAAAAGGCGACGTCTCGAGGGCATCGCCCAAGTCCATATCCATCTCCACGTCCATGCTGTCACTTCCACTCTGCAGGGGCGTGTCACAGTCGTCGCAACGCGGTAGCTTCTGTTCCTGCTGTGTAGGTAGAGAAGAGGAAATGGGCTGGACAGGCGGTGCAGGTAGCTCCTTCCAAAAAGCATGGAGCGTACATTTTTGCGGCTTCGACATGGGTTGTTGTTGTTCGACGGGTAGTGGCGTGGTGGTGTCGCATAGCATAGGCGAGGCGGAGGCATGGTGCCGTTGCGCAGCGTAGAGTTTGTTCAAGGTGTTTTCTGCAGTTTGTATGTTTAGCCCCTTTTCCCTCCATGTCTCAGGGACTCTTCGAAGGAATAATACACACCATGTATTGCGCGCTCATCTGGCCGACTGTCGCGAACCCTCTTACGCGTACGATTGCCCCATTCGCCGCTCTTGACCCGGTTGGCGCTGGCGAAATCCCAGGCGTTTGTCCGGGAAGTGGACTGGCACTCCATGTTTGTCATTGCATCGCAGCATTCGGGGATTGGGTGCGTGTCGGATATGGAGAAGGCGCGGAAACTGGCGATGGAGAGGGATGCGTCCTCGGTTGAGTGCTTGCGTTTGAAGCCCATGATCAGAGGGTTGTTTTGGTAGGGGATTGCGATGTTGGGTTTTTTATTTTGTACAAGAGTAGGGAAAGATGTAGTGTAGTGTTGTGTGGACGTGAGAGCGCGACGATATCACATGTGATGAATGATGATGCACAATGGCTGACTGGGTAACGCGCAGGGCGAGGGCGAGCGCGTCGCGTGCTAGTGAGGGCAGCCGAACGCTTGAACCTACTCGTGCCTCCATTCGCATTACAATGATTTCCGCTGCAAAATGAACAGGCCAGATGCATACCGAACCGCCATTTCAGTGCAGTAGTACTAAACTCACACCAAGATCACAAATGGCTCGATGGCGGTGATGGCGGCTTACAAGGGCATTCATTACGTCGGTTGCACGAAGCGTGGAGGTCATGCCCCGCAATCCCGCCCAACACCCTCCCCACTACCGGTACCAAGTCTCCAAACAACGTCACTTGTCTAGATACCAAACATATCCTTGCCTGCCTCGCTCACCATGGTCGTCACTCGCAGGGCCACACACGCCGGCTCCTGGTACACGGACAACGGGCAGGTCCTTTCTCAGCAGCTCGACGGCTGGCTTGCAGGAGTGCCCAGCTCCACCACACCTATCGGCACGGCTTCTTCACAAGAAGGCCCAGTCTCGATACCCACACCAAATGCACGAGCCATCATTGCCCCGTACGCACCCATGAACACGCTGTAGACAAGGACGCAAGGCTCATGGACATTGCAGGCATGCCGGATTCTCATACTCTGGGCCTGCAGCTGCCTGGGCCTACAAGAGCGCTGACTGGGCTAATGCGTACGTTCTGCTCCAACATAGGCAGAGAGAGAGTGTGTGTGTATAGATAGCCGATGCTAAACAGTATAGCAAGCGCGTCTTCTTGCTCGGTCCCTCACACCACTACTACCTCACCGGCCTCGCAATAACCGGCTGTGACAAGTACCGCACACCCCTCGGCGACCTCACCGTAGACACGCCACTAGTACAAGAGATACAGGAGGCCTGGGACCTAGAAACCATGTCCAAAAGCACCGACGAGGACGAGCACAGCCTAGAGATGCATCTACCCTACATCTACAAGATGCTGTCCCTCAAGAACGCGCGCTTTCAAAACGACCCTACATCTGTTCCTATAATCCCCATCATGGTCGGTAACACCGATGCAGCCACCGAAGCACACTACGGTGCCCTCCTCGCGCCTCACCTCGCCATGACTACTAACATCTTCGTCATCTCCTCCGATTTCTGCCACTGGGGCACGCGCTTCCGTTACACCTACTACCAGCCCGCCGACGCATCGCCTGCTACCCAGCTGAAGGCGAGCTCGCGCGTACCGGCCGACTATCCCATACATGAGAGCATCAAGGCTGTTGACCACGAGAGCATGGATGCGGTGGAGAGTGGATCGCACACCCAGTTTCTGGCACAGCTGAGAAAGACGGGAAATACCGTGTGTGGCAGGCACCCGATTGGTCTCTTTATGGCTGCTGTGGAGAAGGCAGATGAGCTGGGTGGGATGGGGGAAGGGAAGGGAAATTTCAAGTTTCTGCGGTATGAGAGGAGTAGTTTGGTGGAGGATGTCAGCGATAGTAGTGTGTCGTATTGCAGTGCTTTTGCGGTGCTGTAGGCGCGCTTGCTATGGGATAGGAATGTAGAGGTGCCCCAAGTGTTGAATGATAATGATAGAGGATGTGAAAGAAAACGAAGCGATGAACCCATGCAATCATGTCCAAAATTGACATGAACTTCGTGCACAACGCCGGCCAAATGCAACTCCAAGCGATGGCTCCCAGAATTCCCTGCAAGCTCCCAATACAACCATCACGACGGCCGCGGCTTGGGCATCGAACTGTGCTTCACACTCCACGGCTGCATACCCCCCCTTCTCGTCCCCAGCGTCTTCCTCTGCGCCGCCTGATTCTGCACCTGATTCATCGACGTCGTATGAAACGATGACGACGCTGAGCGAAAGCCCGACCCAGAACCATGTGAAATTGCTACCTGCTTAATCGGACTCTCGGGCATCTCCACCTGAGCCTCATCCTCCACATCAGCTTTAACAGGCGAGCTCGACAGGAGCACATATCGCGTACTCTCCGACTCATTCCGTTTCGGCTTGTTGAGAATGGGTTGGACTGTGACTTTGTGCTTGGGCAGTGAGAGGGGCTGGAACGGCCGTGGTGGTGGTGGTGGCTGGACATTGGACATGTCGTGTAATGCGGCATGACTCGAGACTGAACGTTGCAAGGACGGAGGAGGAGGAGGAGCTGCTGTAAAAGACGCTGATGGGTCTACTTCTTCATCCAAGGCGCTGTTTGAGCGCTTGAAGAAGCTGGTGATTGCGCCCTGGCCTGTTGGACGGGGTTTTGTAGTTTTTGCTCGACGAGGAGGAGGAAGCTTTACTTCGGCTTTCTTTGAAAGGGAATATGCTGCTTTGCCGGCCTGTGCGTCTTCTGCGCTGGCTAGCATGCGGATGCGCTCTGCTTCTCTTTGCATGGCTTGGAGATCGCCGAGATCGCGGGCGCTGGTGAAGCCGGGTTTGATGGTTTGCATCGTGGTCGATGCTGTGGAGAAGGTAGATGTCCTGTTCATGGTGGTTGCTACGGAGTCTCCCGTGGACGATGTGGTAGGGCCGTTGAGTTTTCGCTTCTTCAAAGCCTGGTTGGGACCTGCATTGTTTGGCTTTGAATGGTTGAATTTATCATCCCAGGGTGCGCCGTACGTTGGATCATCTCCATCAATCTCTTCACGCGTTGCCGGGTAAAAGTCATCCTCCGGTCGTTCCAGCAAATTGCGAGCAGTGTCGATATCTGCGGTAGTAGGACAGTTTCTGCGTAGGATACGTGCCAAGTCTGGAATGCTACTACGCTTGAACGCCAGATCTGGGCCTCGCGCGTTGAAGAATTTCTGTATCTTGCGATCTGAAAGGAATCTTGAAAGTGTCGTCTGCTCTTGGCCCGACTGCTTGACTGGACAACTCAGATAGAGCAGGCCCTGTGCACGCGTCATGCCGACATATAGCAGACGTCTTTCCTCGTCTTGATCCTCGGCGCGAGAGTGCGGGATCGAGCCATCATATACGGCGGGCATGAAGACAACAGGCCACTCCAGACCCTTTGCTGCGTGGATGGTGGAGATGGTAACTTGTTCTAACTCGCTGCCGTCCTGGTCGGCCGCACTCGAGAGTGTTACGTTTGCCAGAAATTTTGACAGGATGTCGGCTGCGGTATCGTTCCGTTGTTCAATGCCGTCCACCACTGGTAGGGCATCATCAGATATCTCTTCGCCATTGGCGACCGCGGTGGCCATTTGAGTAGCCTGATTAACAAGCTCCTCGACGTTTGCCCATCGGTCTTGCCAGTTCTCTTTATGCGTCTGTTTCAGATAGGACTGAAATGAGATTTTGTTTAGTACATGCGATATTAATCCTAGGAGATCGCAATCGTCGCTTTTCGCAGGGAGAAGCTTCTCGCGGGATGTGAGGATGATATGAACAAACTGCTCAATGCCTTTCTGAGCCTGGGTAGACACTTTACTCGTGGGTTTCCTCCGGCCTTGTGCGACATCGAGCACCAACTTCCATAACGTTACTTTCCTTATCTCTGCTTCCTCGAGGAGAGCCTTGACTGTGGTGTCGCCGACTTTTCGAGATGGCACGTTAATGGCACGTGCTACCGCGTCGTTGTGATCCGGCTGACTGATCACGCGGAGGTAGTCTAGAATGATTTTGATTTCAGCGCGATCGAAGAACTTGGTACCAGCGACCATACGATAGGGAATGCCAGCTTGCCCTAGCGCTCTTTCAATCTGTAGTGTCAATGGCGAAGAGCGGACCAAGATGGCATAGTCGTTATAGCTCAGCAGACCAGCTGTGAGCGTTTTGGTCCGGTGTATCTCTTCGACAATCCATCTAGCTTCTACATTCGCCGAGATCAGATGGCGAAGGGTGGGTTGTTCGCCCACGCCATGTGTCGCTATAAGCGACTTTTGTGGCCTGGCTTCATCCTGCTCAATCACAGCCATGGCTGAGCTAAGGATACATCCTGAGGACCTATAGTTGTTCTCTAGGTTGATGACGACTGACTCGGGATAATCAGTCCGCATCCGAAGCAAATTCTTGATCTCAGCAGAGCGGAAGCTGTAGATACTCTGGTCTGGGTCACCGACAATAGTAATACGTCTCGTCTTTTGAGCCAGTAGACCCATCAGCTCGTACTGGATGTTGTTGGTATCTTGGTACTCATCGATGAGCACAGCTTGTATGGTTGAGACACACGATGGTGACTTCTTCAGAAGATCTACGCAGCGCATCAGGAGGTCATCATAGTCGAGAAGATTTGATGCCGCCAAATGCTCTTGGTAGGAGGAGTAGACCATGGCAAACTCGTTGTCGTGGACATTCTTGGCTGTCAGTCTGTTGTCTTCAGCTGTGATGCCCTTTGCCTTTAGTTTGGAAATCCGGGAACGAGCATGACCGGGCTCAACGGTATACTGATATCTTGTGATGATACGCTTCAAGATGGACGTGCTATCGCTCGTATCCGCAATTCCAAAATTCTTGTCAATTCCAATCTCTTGGCCATATCGAGACAGGAAGCGACGGGCGACCGAGTGGAAGGTGCCCAAGATCAACTTGGCCTCCAACTTATCACCAACAAATCCCTTGATCCTCTCTTTCATTTCCCGTGCCGCCTTGATGGTGAAGGTACATACGATGATGTTCCATGGCTGCAGTCGCTCGTGGTTGATGTGGTAAGCGACGCGTGCTGTTAGTGTTTTCGTTTTGCCTGAACCAGGTGGCGCAAGAACCTGCACGACGTTTGCAGGGCTCGTAACTGCGCTCCTTTGCGCTTCGTTGAGCCCCTCGAGCAAGGTCTCCATGGTTCTTTGTGGGATATGTTGCGTCCTGTTCGGGCTTGGTCGGTCGGATGCGTGCGGTAGGACGCGAAAACGCGCTAGAGCCACGTGTCACGTGCTTCCAGAAGCTCACATGACTCGCACCCGTTGTCCCCTAGTCCCAATCTCGTCTAGCGACTGTGCATACTGAGTCACTGCGCAGTTCGTGGCAGTGGCCCAAAAAGCGTAAAGCTTCCGATGCGGCTGGGGAAGCTTCGTCTGCCAAGTAAACATCGTATATCCCCCGCAATGCGGAGGCCATTCATCCCAGCCATCTCTTCCTTCGATGAACAATATGCCATTGCGCATACCTAGCAGTCTCATTGAGCTCATCTTCACACGAAATTTTAGAGTTTCTGCTACCTAGATAGGAAAGCTACAAGATTTTTGCCTTTTCGCTATGAAACTGTACAGAATATCTTGGCGCTCAAGCCTGTCACGTAGAAAAGTTGGCCGGATAAAATTTCTAGTTGGCACTCGGGCACCTTTGATCCGGCCCCCCGCAAAGTAACCATGCTTAGCGATATGCTAGATGCAATCAGCAAGTACTCCGACCCGCTCTACGGCCCTGACCAGTTCTACCGGCTTCATGGTTTATGCTTGGTACATAGGTACCGAGGATTACCGGTATAAATACCCAACCATGTGAGTGTGCTCAGAGAGGTCCCGTGGATCTACTGTCGCCTCCTCCTTCAAACATGCTGGGACCACGTCTCTTGCTCACGTCAGCCCTGTCTGGAGCCCTTGCTTTGGCCGGCTATTTACCAGAGATTCCAAGTGTAGCTTCTTTCCAGTACAATGCACGTAGACAGGCCAGTAATGGCACCTCGTCGTTCAATGGCCCGTACAGCACACGCGGACGAGATATCGTTGATGCCAAGGGCGAGAAGGTAACTTGGGCGGGTGTCAACTGGCCTATGAGCGGTATGTAGCTTCTTGCCGGTATAGTCACCATTGGTCTTACAAGTGTTGTAGGCGAAACTATGATCCCCGAAGGTCTTGAATGGGCATCTGCAGATGCCATCCTGGATGACATCGCGAGTGTTGGTTTCAACTACATCCGCATGGGCTATGCCATCGAAATGATCGACCAAATATACGATCGAAACGGTGTCGATGTACCTTTGGAGGTTGCATTAATCAATGCGCTTGGATACGTCAATGGTACCAAGGTTACCAATGAGATTGTAGCGAAAAACCCCGGCTGGACACCACAGACTACTCGCTTCGAAATCTGGGGTGACATCGCCCGTATCGCCGCTACCAAGGGCATCTTCATCAGCCCGGATGTGCACACCGGAAGGGCGCAATGGTGCTGCTCGCACTACGACGGTGCCTCCTGGTTCGATGATCTCTTCTTTAACGCAACCCATTGGCGCCGCGGTCTTTCCTATGTTGCCAATTGGGCAAGAGACCACCCGAACATCGCTAGCATGTCTCTCCGTAACGAACTCCGCGAGTCCTGGAATGTTACCGACTTGTACTACAACTGGGAGACGCTTGTCGGAAACATGACATCTGGCGCTGACGCTATCCACGCAGCCAACCCTAACATCATCATTCTCTGGGGAGGCATGCAATATGGACAAGATCTCTCGGCTTTAACAAGCGGCAAAAACATTCTCACAGCCCCGTGCTACAAGTGCACGGCGATTCGCGATGCTGCCAGGCGCGAGCCAGTTTACTTCAATCTCGACGACCACTCGTGGGCGGACAAGCTTGTCTGGGAACTTCATCTGTACAAGATGAGCGAGGATGTTGACACTGGCACATGCGACATCATCAAGGCGAACCTCTACCGCAATGGTTTCAATGCCCTGGGTATTGACGCCCCAGCCGCTTGCAATGTCACAAATGATTGCCCCAAGGCGGTACGGGAGACACCGGTTATTCTTAGCGAATTTGGCACTGCGCAGGACGAGACAATCTTCAACGACACTCTCCAAAACTGCTTGAAAGATTACACCATTGAGAACAACGTCAGCTGGATGATGTGGGCCATTGCGGGCTCATACAGGATCAGATCAGGCGTGCAAGGGTTCCCTGACACATGGGGTATGACCAACTACGACTGGACAGGTTGGAACTACGACCGCGGTATCGAGGAGTTTTGGAAACCATGGACAAAGGCCATGAACACCACAAAGGTATTATAGAGTACGCTCTCTATAATGAACTAGATCTACAAACGAAGGCTGAACTAATCGAAATTTTAATGTACTCTATACTCATCCAGCACTCTAACGACCTTTAGATAAAATTGTTCCTGGATGCTTCTGGGCTGTTCTGCGACTAGAGTTCCAGTTAGGCACCGCTTTGTCGCTTCTCGATACCCCTTGCCCATCTTTGAAGTCAATTTGGGTACTTCAACGTTAACCATATGGTCCCGGAACTCAGCTGCAGAGTGGCTTATATAGCCTGGAGTTTGTGAAGCCCTCCACTGTATACTCTTGACGCTTTCCCGCAAGCCCAGTTCCAGAAACATAACGCCTAAGCTGTACTGATCATGAGAATAATCGAACGGAATTTTGTTCGTATTGGAGGGTTGTGTTCCCTGTGGCGGCGCTGACTGTGTTGCTGCTGCTGGCAAGCCTTGCACGTCTGGATGGCGATACAGATTGCAGTCGAAATCATCTGTGACGCCTTCTGTTTGGGCGACTGCAGATGCCTCCCTGCTGTACTCGAATCCGACGATAAAAGGCTTATCGTACGAGAACTCACCATGGTCCTCAGCAAAAAAGAGTATGTTGTCGCTTCGGATGCCTTTGTGAAGCCAGCCAGCAAGATGCATGTACAATAAAGCCCGGGCTATGCTTCTCGCGATGCGATACCAATCTCCTGCCTCCAGATCATCTGCCTTGTTCTCAAGGATTTGCGACAAAGATTCGTAGGCTGTGCTGGGGACATTAAACACAAGCCCGTGCTCTAGCTTTTCGTCCACCAAATGCTTTGTGACTACGCCGACACAAGACAATGTACGGAGGTCGGCAGGTTTGTACTCTGCCTTGAGAAGCCTGGCGAGTTCCTCAATCCGGTGCTTCAGCATCGCCTTGTACGTTACTCGCGAATGGCCTGGTGGGCATTGCACACCATCTACGAGCTTCCACTCCACGAGTACGTCATGCATTCCGTTTTTGGCAAGAACGCCAAAGCTCCGACCAGTCTTTTCGTCTCTTGCGCCCGTCTCAGTGAGGAACCGTTCCTTCTCCTTTACATCACCCCCACCAAGAACGGATTTCCGGGCACCCATCTCTATAATCGCGGATTTGAGAAGGGCTAGGCCACGCAGTTCGAAGTTTTCGTCCGACTGCGAACTCACTGCTTGCAGTTTTGCAAGACTCGTCGTCGCCAAAAGACTGTTCAACGCCAGGGTCGCCACAGGGTCGATTTTTGGTGGCTCGAAAAAGTCGACAAGTTCATCGATGAGGCTCTTGAGCTGGTCAAGCGCTTTCAGTGGTCCACCGTCATTTAACGCCCATTTCATTTTCTCCTTTAGTCCAGCATCACTCTGTATGGTCTTCAGTTTTGCCTCAAGATCTTTTCGTTCCACCGAGGTCGAATCGGCCATGTCGAGCAGTCTCATAATGGACGAAGCGGTGGATATCGATGTGTTCCTAGTCGAAGAGATTGCCGGAAATTCTTGCCCCAGGTCATTCAGTTCATCCAAAAAGTGATGAATAAGCACAACATATTTTACTGCGACATCGCCATGGTGCTTGAAACGTCGATCCTTGAGATGCAATGAATCAGGGCCGCGGTCGAGTCCCCATTCAACACCCCACGTCTTCAATCTTGCGGCTTGCATCTCAAGCCTTGCTTGAAAGACTGCGGCGTCATCGGCAAGTTCGTCTCCTTTTCTCCATAGTTCGAAACTTTTCACGCAGCCTTGGAAGACTTGCACCAGGAAACTGGCTCCACCGGTTGCGGTACCAGTAATGCCCACAGCGTCCATGGCATTCATGACGTCGAGCCTTGGTGGTTACGTACCAGGAATTTTCTGTTTTCTATGAATCTCTCCATGGGCGGTCTCTCAGGGTTTATAGGTCCACAGGCTCTCGTGTCCATAGGTCCACGGGCTGACTAGTGGAGGTGTCCGGCAAATCGTCACTCTTCTTAAGGACAGACAGCCGGTCTACCAATATGTACATGCGCAACGACTATGGTCTGTGAGCTGTGAGGGGCACGTCGCACACAGCCCGATGGAGGCGTTGTGGCTGTGTGACCCTCCAATCAACTGACTGCGTTAACCGCCCATATCTCAGCTTGCCTGCCCCACACGTCTGGAGTTCAGCTAAGGCAGCAATCTAGACACTCACAATACGGAGGGGTGCTCATGAGTTTATGTTGTAAACCCACGGCTCATCAATAGCCCAAAAGTGCGGCAGTCCGACATCATGGCAAGCCGAGATACAGCAACAAATGTCGGCTTTCATCAGCGCGAACATGATATTCTTTCACTATTGTCGATTTTCGTTCGTTCACATCACACAGTGACGCAAAGCCTCCTGCTCATAGGCGTTCTCCTCAGCGAAGAATTCAACCTTCCGCCCCCAATCAATGAAGGTTCTTATTTCGAAGTATACGGTATCCACTGCAAGCGAATCACAGAAAAGCCAAGCTCACGAGTGGATTCGAAACTGCCTGGCGAACCTTTCCCAGAAGTTGTCGCCGTTAAATGTCCAAAGATAACGGGCAGCCTGCGCGACAGACGAAACCAGAAACTATGGAGCTCTATGGCGATGGAGTTACAGATACTTCAAAATCAACATATTCGAGACCATGAGAACATCGTCAATATCTTGGGAGTCTGTTGGCGATCAGTGAGAGGCCAAATCATGCCCGCCTTCGTGATGGAATTGGCCAACACGAATCTACAAATCATGATTGAAACCCAGAATTTCGGAGTTGACAGTATAAGCACTCGCAAGATTTTTGGACTTGCTGTTGATGTTTGCGCCGGCGTAACTGCACTCCACGAAGTAGGAATCATACATGGAGACATCAAACCGGCGAACATTCTGATATTCAGGCATCCTGAATTACAGTTCATTGCAAAAATCTCAGATTTTGGTTCATCCCTACTCAAAACCGACGTCGAGAAACCGATTCACCTTCCATTCAGCAGCGGGGTATGGCAAGCACCAGAGTGCAAGACAGCCCTTGACGGCGAGCAACTTATCGCAGCCGATACATTCTCTCTTGCCCTTGTCGTGGGAAATATGCTCAGTAGAGGGTTGATGATTGCAATGTTGGATGATGACGGTTTTAACCGACTGGCTGAACCGTATGGACCATCTATATTATCTCAAAATGACATGGATAAGAGGTACAATATCGCAGCAAGATGTGCCTACATCACGGTGACATCAATGTTAAGAGATGCTCTCAAACTAGAAGAGAAGAATCGGTACAAGCCTACTGCCGCCCAACAGTCAGAAGGAACGACAAGTAGTCCTGAGGAAGACGACGAAGTTGATGATGATACCGAGAATGATTCCGAATACAAGAGAATTGATCAGATTGCGCAATCAACAGGGGAGGCGATTGTGCCACACCTGTTCCAGCCTTCACTTAGGCCAAGCAGCCGAGTGATCCACAGAAATCTCCGAGTCTGCCTTGCGTGGATAATCCGTAGAGACATGCTAAATCCACTCAATTATTCCGACCCTGAAAGGATGATAGATTTCATTAAAGCAACAGAGAACAATGCTCAGGAGTTTGAGATACTGCAAAATCCAGGTACGAAGACCTTTTTGGCTATGCATGAAAGTTACTCACGAAGCCTGTACGTCTAGTGGACGAAGCTCCTTCAGAGGAAGATACAGCTCGAGTCTGGCGGTACGCAAAGATGACCGACTATATCGACAGAAGCGTCTATGCTATCTCCCAACAAAAAGACCTTCCAGATTTCGATTCAATCCCACAAGCTGAAGCTGCACATAAGGTCTCTAGAATACTGGACAGCTGGTAAGAGACAGTTGCTATATGCTGGCTCACGAACTAACAATACTAGGAAGAAGCACGAGCTTCCAAAGCCAGTTGAAATGTATCGCATACGTGATGCTGGCGCAGTTGTTGAGGTTTGCAATGCGTTGAAACTATAAGGCAATTGATCTGATATTTATAACAGGCAGACAGATCGCTTGGGACATTGAGAATCCTACCGCAGCCAGTGTTGAAGCAGATAGTAACCGAAATGCTAGCCGTCGCGCACAATGAACAAGAGGATAAGCTACGTCGAGCAGAAGCTGCATGGCAATGCTCCATGCTCCAGTTTCGAATGAAGCAGATAGAGAAGGGTAAAGAAGATGAACTGGACTCTATACTTCAACTCATGCTACTTGCAGCTAGACTAGGACACACTGAGGCCGGCGGAATGATTGGATGGCTCTATGCTGCCTTCGAACAGCCATTTCCTGTTCCTAAAGAAGAAGAGATTCCGTGGCTTTATGCAGCGGTCTGCAAGGGCGGCTCCACATCGCGAAGAAGGCTCTTGTCTTTCGATATTGGGCAATATGAACAGGCAGTTTCACATCTTCGATTTCGCTACGCTGGAATCGGCCTGAGGGCGCCTCGCAACTACTACGACTCAGATTTGGTTCACGATGATGATTTTCTTGAGGCTATTGAAGATTCAAGAGCTTTTACTGCAGACGTTTTCCAGCTTGCCGCGACAGGAGGACGATATGAGCTTGTGCGCCGAATCATCGCCTCACAACCCCTTGGCCTGAATATCAACGAAGTGTCGGCGGGAAATGAGTGTGCTCTCTTGAAGGCATGTCGATCCGGTCACGCCCAAATCGCCCTTTGTTTGCTTGAGAATGGCGCCAATCCTACGATAGCAAATGAGGAAGGAATCACACCGCTTCATTTCCTTAGCTCGTTCGACGACGACGACATTCCAAATATTACAGATGCACTGATATCGGCCGGCGCTGACCGAGAAGCCCGTACTAATCACGCAGGACGCTACATGGAATGTATTGATTCCACGTACGGAATCATAGATGGTACTCCGCTGGCCTGGGCCGTTGCTGCAGATAACGAAGCAGCCACACAGGCTCTGATAGACGTTGGAGCGGACCCGTTTGATGTAAAGGGACGAGATATAAAGTATGAAGATGGTTGGTCCAACAGCGTGCACGTCTTTCCAGTGTGGCAGGCCTCGGTGAACTGCCAGCACCGCCTCCTGGAAATCCTACTCAAATTCTCGAAAGACTGTGCAGAACATCTGAATAGCGCCTACCGCACGTTTGGTAATGGCTTCAAGGAGCCTTTTTCGATTCTTGGCTGGATGGTAACAGGCGGAACCCCCAGTACTGCTAATCGGATCTTTATCCATGGAAAGGATTTTGCAAAGGCATTTCAAACCACGTTCGACATCCTTGTCCGTTATGGAGCGAATCCACTTGACGTCACTGGAAATGGCGACAACGTCATGGGACCAGCTTTGGGGTGGAGCCAGCCGTACGTGTTAGACTACCTGATGGGCTGGAGAAATGGAAAGCTGCAGCCGGATCCTTTACAGTGGATGGGCGGCCTTTGGACGGCTTGCCTTTACGGAGATGAAGTCACAGAAAACTGGCTGATACACTATTCGCAGGCGGACAAGGTGCCTCCAGAACAATTGGATGCCTTTTTTGCTGCAGCATATGCCCTGCCCGATGACCCAGAACTATTGAGCCGTCTTGCACAATACCAACATGAGCGAGCCGATGCTAATGCTTATTTTGAAACGGCTCTCGTGGCGGGAAATTATGATCTTGCCCGTTCGGTCTATGCCATGGGAAAATGCGACCTCACCAAGATCACCGACGGGACGACAATCTTTGGACGACTCATCATCTCATCCAAAGCATATAGCAATTCATCGCGCCATATTGATGTATTACTGGATATGGACATACCAGATTCTGTATACTACAATGTATTTGAACTGGAAGGGTCTATGATGTCTGCACTGCACGCGGCAGTGTACTTGACGGAATACCGACCTGGCTCATCGTTCTCCATGTCTTCTCTACAAAGCATCGTCAGGCGCAAGTATGACCCGGAGTATCTGAACCTCGTAATTACGGAGGGCAAGTATAAAGGCAACTCAGCGATACACCTTGCTGTACGCACGTGCAATGAAGAGGCAGTGCGCTATCTACTCGACGAAGAAGGCGACGACCTGGAACTTGGCTTGGCAGACGGAGAAGGCTACAGTCTCATAGACCGTGCAAGCCTGCTTCTCAAGAACCAGGCGCCGCAAATGGAATTTTGGGAGCTACCCGAGGAGCAGCGCAAGGATGCCGACCAGCGTCACTTTGAAAAGACACTGATCATATTGCACATGCTTTACGGCACCAAACTTGTGCGGCCAAGACGAATGCTGGCATCCGTGACAAAAATCGAAGTCGACGAGCTCTTCATGCTTCTCTACGAGGCAGAAAAATTCCAAATCACAAAGATTGATATCAAAAGTACATCCACCTCCCCCACAAACCTTCTTCTGCGGACCAGCTAACACGTTTCTTTTAGTGCTACTTAACTTGACGTCAGAGCAACTTGTACGTGTTGGTATATGGTACTCTGCCCAGACCAGCTGGGATCTCACCATGATCTGGCCCCAGGTTGTGGAGCATGGCCCTAAGCTCTCACTCAACAGCTCCTTCTTCCTGTTCAAAACTGATGAGATGTCTGCCGAGGAAATTGAGACGACTTCGTCCATGGGGCAGGTTGTACGGAGGCAGCAACCGGTGGGTGAGGCTGAGGGCGAGCCGGTGGCGGCGGGGGATCTCGTTCGAGGGCTTGAGGTTCAGATGCGTGCGATGACGACGGTGGGTGCGGAGTCGGCTGGACCAAGGGACGCATGAGGAAGCCGAGGAATGGGGATTGGGAGGGGAGTAGGTAGGGAACATAGTTTGCCATACCATGAGGAGGGACACGCTTGGGACGTTGATGGCTGTGAATTCATGGTTTGAGAGGATTTAGACGAGGCGGGAGGGGCTGTACCTATGCGACACCACGCCTGCAACCTGTGCTGCTTGGCCAGAGAGGCTGCCTGCCTACAATATGATGTTCTTCTTGGTGAGCGACACAAATGGGTGTCGGAAAGAAGGTGTGCGCAACGGAGGGGATGCGGTGATGAAAGTTTTGGAGAGCCGAGTACCAGGGTCGATGCGCCCACGCGCGACTGTATCACAACGTTTCTTTATGATAAATTGCAATATCGTGACAAAAGATACATTGAATAGCATTGAAGCGGCTCATTATCTCCATCTGACATGCAGGGGCACACTGTATATGAGGTAATACCCGTCCTTGGCGACGACTGGGCAGAGTGTCATGTACTCAGAGTGTCATGTACTCCCCGCTTGAAGGCACAAGCGGAGAAATGGACGCAAAGTGAAGAGTGACAGTAAACAAGGTCCTGCATCCGCGTCTGCGTCCGTGCTCACGTCTGCCTAAAACCCCATCTACACGCACCTCCATACTGACCACTACGGTAACCCACCACAACATCACGTATATAACCCCACTAACCCACCAGATTCCCAGTCAAATCCATTCTGTTGAAACACAGTTTGGTCGGTTCTCGTCCGTGTTCTAACCTGGGGTAATGTGAGCTCCCCGTCAACAAGGTTAGCGGGCGTTCGAATCCGTGATAAAACACATGACGGGGTGGCACAAAATTGTTTAATTTGTCGACTATCTCTGATGTTTTCGGGCGGTGCAATGTATCAGCGAATTCCTGAGAAAAGCCGTTTCTTTTTGCTGTTTCATTTCACACTATCGTGTGATGGGTGATTTTTTTTTGAGTGAGAGGCTCTTTGAGAGTGAGAAGGATGGGGATGGGGAGAGAGATGGTTTAGAGCAAGGAGTGTATATAGTAATGGGCGGGTATAGTGTGGACTATGGGGATGAATGGACGAGTAACGCGGCTTCCGCAGCTTGGTGTACGTCCTCGCTGTGTCCCCCAACTTGGGAAGAAACAAATAGTTCCGCCTGACGCGCGGAAACCTTCCTTTACAGATCTACTACTACTAGACGCGTGCAACAGCTCCAGCACCTAAAGACATGCGCAAACAGTCGTAAAAGCTTCCAAGAAAACCCTATAGACGCAGGACATGAGCGATATATACCTCCATGCTACCTTCTATCCCACAAATACACCATTCAACACCGAAGAAGCAAGGTACGATACATTCCACCTTACCAAGCGCTTGCCAGGCGTCAGCCAAACTGACACACCCCCATGATGACCTCACCATCACCACCTTACCCTTCCGCAAAGACAATGTCCAACCCCTCCTCCACCTCTGCACTACCCAGATACCCTCCGCCAACATCGCCCAACACCTACTCAACTGCCCCGCTCTCCGACCTCTGTCTGCACCGGCACAACACGAGGGGTGGGTAGGTAGCGTGCCTCGAGCAACTTTGCTACTGTACCGTGGCTTCTTCCTCAAGTAAAACGTTCGCAACTGTGTCACCCAGCCGCCGTCGCATCAGCCAGCCCGCCCGGGATGTCCATGTATGGGCTTGCGATATTCGGCTGTGGCTATGAAGTGTTTCTGTAAGACCGGGGCGTGCCAGAGAGCATACTTACCTAGCACCTTTCGGTAGTGTAGGCAAAGTGAAGTGGAAAAGCGCTGAGTGTGGACGACCATGGCAGCGGAGAGGACGGGCGGGCATGTCGGCATTAGGGGCTCATCACGATGTAGGTAGCGCGTGGTGATAAGGGAGTGGCGAGGCGCGCGTGTCGCGAATATATGAGGTGGGCTTGTTGTGTACTGTATGTCATGTTATGTGCCGAGATGTTGTGTTTTCTTGGATATTTTCACAGTTTGGACATTGGCGTTGAGGGATTTGCGGATCGTATGAATTTTTTGGCTAGGCACCTGCATGGCGTTAGGGACGCTGACGAGCTGTCAGAAGATGATCCATGGTGTGCCTTGTGTGCCTGGTGCTGTTGAATAGTGCAGTGGCGATTTTGGAATAGGTGGAGTTTAGGGTCGTGTGGACTACGCAGAGATGGAGGGAGAGAGGGAAGCTGCTTACTTTGATGAATAACAAATGTATAGATGACGTTGATACTGCGAGCTTTGCGCTTCTGAGTAGTGGCGTGACGGAGCTGGAGAGCTTCCATGTAAGTGTAGAGCGGGAAGGTGGTGCTTGCACGGTGATTGGGAGGACTTGGATGCCCAAAGATGAGTAGGGTCTGTCTGTCTCTTCTAGTATACAGACACCTGTGCAGCTATCAACAACAACAACAGACAAGATCTTCTTCTTTAAGCAACTCGGCAAGCGAGAAGACTCAATGAAAAACTGAACACAACAACAACAAGCTATTATTGTGGAAGCCCGCCCCAACCTCGCGGACTCCGATGACTCCCTCCACTCAATTTTGGGCAAAATTTGGAGTCTCTCTTCAGAACCAATCCCCATCAGTACAAATACAAGTAGAAATACAATAAAATATAAAAGTACAATAAAAGTACAGTTGAAATATAAGTCTCCCTACCGGTTAGCTCCCTACGGATTAGCAGTGATTACAGTAGGGTTGTCGTTATTGTCGTTGTTGTCGTTATTGTCGTTATTGTCGTAAGAGTAAAGAAGAGGAAGTAGGAGAGAGGGAGTCACTGCTTATATAGATCCCCAGACGCTGCCAAGCCCCGGATTACATAACCATGGCGCTAGTTGTCGGGGTCTGGCGGCGCCGGCGACGATAGAACTGCGCGGAAATTGCGAGGTGAAGGCGAGTTGGTCGGCCAATGGGGCTTGCGGACCAGCTAGGCGAGCGAAAGTCGGTCGGACAGCGGGGGTTGGTAGAAAGGCCTAGAAAGGCAATGTGAATGTGAATGTGAATGTGAATGTGAATGTGAATGTGAGATTGCCCCATAACCCTCAGCCTGATACCTACTCAAGAGTAGCTCTATGGAGTGCGTACATTCGATACATATACCTGCTTACAATACCCTATGCAAGAGCTCCTTTCCATCGACCAGTCTTTCGAGGTTCTCTGCCGTCTCCTCATACCATGTTGTCAGTGTACCCTCCTCCACGTACCCCATATGCGGCGTAAGCAACACCCTACTTTTCCCCTTCTCCTCCCAGTTCTCCGTGCGCCAAGGACTATCCGCAGGCAGTGGTTCTATATCAAAGACATCAAGCGCGGCACCACGTATCTGTCCTTTCCGCAGTGTGTCCAGCAGAGCTGCTTCATCAACAAGCGGGCCACGAGACGTGTTGATCAAGAGGGCAGACGGCCTCATGGCATCCAGCTCTTGTTTGCCGACAATCCCAAGCGAGCGCGGGCTGAGAACGTAGTGCACGCTTACTACATCCGAGGCAGAGAAGAGCTCTTCCTTGGTCACTACTTTGAACGTTTTTTCCGACGGAGATGCCATCCCGCCGCCAGTGACAGGCACACCATATTCATCCGCTAGAGCGTCGGCGCTGGCTTGCGTGAGGTTGGCGCTCCAGCATAGTATCTTCATGCCGAATGCAAGAACGGCAATGCGCGCAACATGAGCTCCTATGCGACCGAATCCTACGAGACCGAGGGTTCTGCCTTGCAGACCCATAGCGAGTTCGGTCTGCCAGCCAGGTGGCCCGCCTTTTCCTTTTACAACAGCGTCATCTACGGCGATATTGCGTGCAAGACCAAGGATAAGGGCCCAGACATGTTGGGTGGTAGGGTGTCCACCACCTTGCTTTACAGGCAAAGATCGTGGTGACTGCGCACTCCCCTTTCCATCTGTGCGGCCCTTACCAGGTGCGGCGCACACTTTGATGCCCATTGAGCGCATGGTATCCAAATCCCAGCTTTCAAACTTTCCGCCCGTTGCGAAAATGACTCTTAGGTTGGGGAGTTGCCGAAGTAAGGCGGTTGGAAAGGGTGTGCGTTCGCGCATTGTGGAGAGGACGGTAAAGGGCTGGAGCCGGGCGACGAGGGCTGAGCGGGCGGCATCGCTGGTTTGGGGGTGCGAATAAGATGGCAGTGTGTCGTTGAAGACGGTAACGGAAAGTTTCGAGGGGTCGATATGGGCAAAGTGACGTGCGGCTATGTTGTGGTAGTCATCTAGGACTGCGAGCCTTATAGGCGTTGAGGAGGTCATGATTAGTTGAATTTGGTGTAGAGAGGACGTGAAGAGAAATTGGGTATGTGGACAGAAGGGATATCAGCCGAGATCTGGACATAAACTCTGTTTGAGTATGGATTAAGACGTATATGGGTTCGGCACTTGTATCGGATAGGAATGAGGGGTTTGCCCTCTGAGGTCGTGTTGTACTTTGGTCATCATGAGCACTCCAATCAGGCAATTGGTAATTACAATTCATCATGTTAGTGGATACCACTACAGAAAGTAATGTCTTTGGAATTGACTCGTTGGTGTCGTTTTATGGTGCAACCGATACAGGAAGCGGATTCATCTCATGTCGTGTCAATGACGCCAACAACGCGCCAAGCCTGCTGACTAATACCAACATAGCGGCATCAATGGCATCAACTATGCGCACACGAACTTCTGCTGTAGGAATCTTTTGACCCGATTTTGGCTTTGATCTTGATCAACAACGATCATCACGTGCGTTTTCCAGGCGACATACGACAGCGGTGTCTACTTCACTATCCTTCGCGTCGATGTCGACTTTAGCCTCAAGCAGCAGCTTAGCGATTTCTTCGTGCCAACAGTAGAATGCCACGATAGTTTTGTTTAGCTGTGAAGTGGATTCATATTGATAAGCCATACTCCAGCGTATGTTGAACTCGATCTGTGACTGCTAGGATCGTAAGTTGGGGAGTGTAAGATTGCAGCGTTGCGCTAACCGTTCTGCTTTCCGCTTAGATGATCTTTACTTCTCGGGGCTTTCCGCTCATGGTTCCGTTTTCAAAGACCCCTATGCGTTGGTATAGATTTGAACCACTTGGAGAAGGTCTAAGAATCAAGCCCGTAACATCCCTAGAATAACTTCCTTGGTAGTAAATCGTAAGCAGGAGAACCTGCATCTCATCTTGCTGCCACTCTGAAGCGTCGAGCCATGCTTTTGCTGATTTAGAGGCAACGCCTGTTTTGTATTCGCACCTCCACTGATCCCCAAACCACATCCGCGGTATGTAATAGTCATCATTATGGAGTTTAGCGTCGGCCACGTCCCCAAAAATTGTTATATATCCTTCGGGGACCTGCTCCAGACAATACCTTGGTTCAAGCAAGCCTGTGTCGAGGATTTGAGCAATATATCCAGCTTGGCCTCGTTCAAATATTTCTTCTGTCCGGTTCCAATCCTCCATTCGGAGGATGTGAGAATAACGCCAAGGTGTTTGACCATTGGGTTGAATATGGTCTATTGAACTATCAATGGATGTCCATGAGAAACTGGGCGCCCGATAATTCCCTAAGCGGTGGAGTCTCTGAGTGGGCAGTACTTTCCACAATAACTCTTCTACAAGAGCTTCTTTCCACATTCCAAAGAATGGGGTAAGCCTGGTACGTTCTTGGACAGCAGCTATTATTCCTGAAAACGCAATAAGTCGATCGGTCTGCACAGTGAGGCTAGTAGTGCTGTACTGTTTTACGACATGAAACCAGGCCTCTAGAAAGTCGGCCCTACTGTCGATGTTGCATTCATACCGCCTGATCTTGTCAAATTGCATTTTTGTCTTTGCAAACGTAAGTTGTTTTTGGGGCTCAGAAGTGTTGTAAAATGTGTCATCTGCTACAGCAGTACGACATTCCCAAGAAACCCCGCGTGCCCCAAAGTATACAGTCTTTGGTGATAGTAGGCATTCCTGGAATACCCAGCCTCTCTCTAGCAATGGTACCTCGCTTGGGATTTCATCGGGCAGATGATAGCGAGAACTTCGACCCTCGAGGCACGCCACCAGCGGGGGGTCGGTGGGCAAACTACAATGCTGATACCTGAGAGGGTTTCTCTCTGAAAAGCATCCTGCATCACTATCCTTTCCATGTACGGCGGCCAATGACCAAGCGCAATTCCCATACACACTGCCCATAGAAGTTGCTTCTTTTTGCCAGTCCTGGATACTATCTTGAATGATGCAGAGAGAGTCGATCCATAAGTAGCGATAACCAAGTTTTCGACAGATGTGAATAGTATCCTGAAATGTCTTTGGTAGTACGTCGAGGGAAAATCCGTGGAGCAGTACGGGCAGTGTCTGAGACGTCAATTGCAAGATGCTTTTTTTCCCTCCCCAGCGATGACTAAGGGCAACGTAAACCATTCCCTTATCTTTCGGCCCAGAGATATAGAGCTGCGGATCTTGACTTCCCTCGGGAGGACCGAGGTCTAATACTCTTGTAGGAGCATTGCATGCGCTGATTGATTCTCCTTTGCAGAGCTCATGAGATGCGCTACAAGCGTTGAACCAAGACACAATTAATGCGAACGTTGATTCGGATGAAGTGAAGGTACTATGTCTCGTAGTACTAGCAATCTCCTCTACTTGTGAATACTCAGAAGAGAACTTTCCTATGAGCGTTGGGCTTCAGTATAAGTTCCATCATGTGCATTGGGTCTAATTACCTGGAAGATCATCTTTATCACCAGGTACGAGACAGAGCGCGCTTCGCCGGGGTTGTTTCTTCTCTCCGCCAGGGCGTAGACAGATGTTCCCATCATGACCTACCCAATAGATGTCCACTATGTAATTTCTGTAGGACATTATGTCTATCAGGGGATCTGTCGATGGGCTTGGTACAGATGACAGTCCGTTAGACAAGAGATTGCATAAGTGACAACCGAGCACGGCGGATTTCTTCACCCATGAGAATGTTGAGTCGTGAATATATCCTGAAAACCTGCGCTCCCGGACAACGAGTGAAAGCTGACGGCAAAGGCTATGACAATTTTCGCAAATAATACCCGGTACGGAAAATCCACTAGTTCGACTATTTTCCTTGAACAAATCAAGAGCAACGTTCCCCTGAGGTATTTCTATATCCATTCTTTCAGCGGGCAATATATTGGCCATACCTGGTCTTGCCGAACGGGAGAATGAAGTCAAATGGCACAGATTCAAACAAAACTAGAGATAAGTGTGAAGTTTTAAGTTACGACGTTTGAAGTTTGAGTGAGGGATGAGACAGCGAGTGCCAGAGTTAAGGCATCTGCATTGTGGCGGAGCGAATGCGGGGTGACGACCTCACATGATGTTAGGCACCACGCCATCAGCAAGGCTGGGGCAATGGGGGGTTAATTCTCAGCACTATTGAGGCTTAAACACTCGGTTTGTATATTAGGGTCGTCTATGTAAAAGGCGATAATTACCTTATGGTCATGTTGCGGCTTCAGCGGTGTCATTCGCACGTGGTAGGGGCTCTTCTGTAGCAGGTAGAAAGGGGGTAGCGCGCATTTGATATATAGTTCAATCGACGGAAGTATTTCCTCAAAAGAGTGTACGAAGTATTAACAGCCTAGGCTGAAGTACGAAGAACTACAGTACAGAGTACTAAGTGAAGACCCCACTTGGTCTGTGCGCACGTCTGCCTAATAGGATACCGGTACCCACCCATCCACCCCACCGTATACCGTCTCTCAACCTCCGTCTCAGACCTCACCGATTTAAACCGCATCGCATTTCATCTCAAGGTAGCATCCAGCATAACTGACCCCGATTTTTGACTGCAGCTATGGACTTTCCTCTAGACGCAAACTGGGCGAGTGCCGAAGGTCAACCAGGTACCTTCCTAGGTACCTTCCTAGGTACACTATTCTACCTAGGTACCATTGCTCTGGCTTCCGCTGCTCCTGCGCTATGTAAAAACCACGCCAAAGACATTTCTGGAAATAGTTAATCTGTCATGTATTGTGACACCAGACTTATTTTGAGAAGTTGGATCTCTTGAGCAGCAAGGGAGGGAGACACGTTGGTATGTGTGTTCATTCCACACGAAATCGCGTCAATATATCTTTTCCTCGGAGCCCTCGCTCTCTTTTACTCTCAGCATTAAAAAAGTCTATCAAACTTCACCAACCGAAAATAATGATTCGCACACTTTTCATCCTACTACAACTGCGATACGCAGCCGCAAGGTTCCAGCAGGGTCTACCTCATCAAGTCCTGAACATCACAACAACAATTCAACCCTTCGTTACTGTGCCAGTCACTGTCAACTATACTACCACCGAATCATGTCCTACGCCAACTTCGACACGCTCCGTCTATAGCATCGTATATCCGTCTCCGGATGCGTCCCCAGTGGAGATCACCGCACAGAGCCAGGTCGTCACTTCATACATTCCGGAAATGACCTGGTGCGTTGGGCCTCCGATAGAGCTCATTCCAATTACCGGGCCGCCATATTCCAATGGAACAGCCGGGTACACGACTGTCACCGAAGGCACTGGCAGTTGCTCAGTTATGTATTCGCCGATAGAAACGGTATGCAATATAAAATATTGAATAGTATAGCCAAAGACTGACTTCAACAATTAGACCATCTGCGCGACGACTCTTATTGGACTGGGGTCAAAGGTTCCAGTCACGGCTTGTGATCAAGAGATCACGTTCTCGACAGAATGCGGCTTCACAGTGAAGAAGGCGACACCCATCACGACGAGTGGATCACTCATCACACCCGCGCCGTCTGTGAAGCGTGTATGGACGTTCTGGCTCGCACCATGGCAGTCATTTACGGCGGGCGACACCCCTTCGGACGTCGATGTGAAAATCTGCACTGACTTGGACAATGTTAAAATGGAGTGCATACGATATCAGGAAGTATGGGAAGTTGTAATCGTTACTTCGACACGCACGACCGAACATACCGTCCAGATTTCAACAACAGTATCTGGTCCTGGAACACTTATTGTAGCGACTGCAACTGGCATATTTACAGATACTGTTGAGAGCATTGATCTCTCGACGGTTCTGCTCCTGGAGACTGAGATCGAAACGGAGAGCATTAGCTCGGCAAAAAAACCCACAGCAACAGTGCGAACAACTAGCGAGTTCACATCTACAGTGTTCATTACAAAGAGCTTGTATCATGTATCGTCGAGGTAAGAAGACCGTTCAATATCGAGGCGCAGCTAATTCGGCCAGTACACCGGATCCTACGACTACTAAGTTGGTCACTTCGACGACTACCACGCATATTACCACCACCATTACCAGACATCGCCCTACGCAGCTTTGATGGTTTTGATAGCGGGACGCGAGAAATAGTAGAAATGGCGTGCTTATGTCATTCACTTTGTGGATTTCGTTTCTTCTCGGTGCTCTTCACAGCTCACTTCATAGGTCTCATTGACTCATAGTCGCCTTTCCATCAATGGTGTGAACTAAATCTTTAACTCGCTAGGAAACTACCCGCCATCAATGAAGCTCCCTCTTAATAATCTCTCAGCCTCTGAAAATTTTATTTTTCTTCTCTCTTTCAAATCATACCGCGGTGCGGCTCCGATCATGAAACTTTATCGAAGCTTACTTACCCTTTTGTTATGTAGACAAGTTGCAGGCTTCGACTTGGCTCTAGCAGCCGCCATTTCACGTAGCGACGCTGCGACATATACAATTACGAAGACGGTATATTATACCGAAGTACGGCGGCTATCTAAAAATAATACCAGCCAGCTTTCCAGCGGGGACCTTAAAGTCGCAGCTACAGAACCCCTCATCAAACGTGACAAGACTATCGATTCTAAATCCAAATTCACCCGGGAAGGCCACAATGACCTCTACAAACTCAGAGTCTATCTCGCCTCTGAAGGCCACATATCCATCTACGTATCCGGTATTGCAGTCTCTAGCTTCTGTGATGGCGTACTAAACGAAGGTGACAATACTCCTGATTTACAAGAGCTCCACCTTGCTATCCGCAATGTTGCAAAATCAGTTAGCATACCGGTGCGCAAAGAGCATGCTATGAGCTTTTGCAGGGTCGTGGAAGGTGGAGATGGATTAACAGGTAGTAAGACTTCCAGCAACGGGACGGCCACGGACACTGCATCTACTAAGGAACCAGGGACTACTCCGTCTGAAGAAGATTCCTCTAAAAGCACAAAAACGACGCATAAGCTCAAGGGTTCCAAAAATGCTGGTTCCGAGACTGGCTTAAACTCTTCCAAGGCATCCACGCCGACGCCATCGGCTTCCGCAACCAACAGTCCAGTATCAGGCACTGGTGATACTGATGACAACTCCGACACTTCAGAGTCCGCAACGCAATTGTCTCCCTCTATTTCAACTTCTTATGTAGCATCAGCCACGCATAAGTCCAAAAGTAAGACGTCGAGCAACGCCATGTCGAGTTCCACATCGAGCGATGATACTGCAGATGCTTCAACGACTCTTGACTCATCTTCATCGTCAGAAACACCATCCGCAGATACTGTCCCAACCGACCGAAAAACCAGCTCTGCAGATTTGACTGCGTCTCAAGACTCAACCGTATCTCAAGACTCGACCACATCTCAAGCCTCAGCGGACGAGAGTGGCGATCTTGTCAACTCCACCTCATCGAAGAAGAAAAAAGCGCATTCTACTCCAGACACCTCTGCATCCCAACCCACTGATGACGCCTCCTCACCACAGCCCACGATACAAACTTCAAGTACCGAAAACAGCTCAGATGACAGTAGCACCTCTGACGATGACAACTCTACGCCCTCCACAACCCTTATCCCTACACTCGCATCACCCCTTGCCATCGTCCAGGGCGCTGCTGATCCGCCACCAAACCCAGCAATACCTCATCTAACCGTGTCTAGCATGAACTCTTGGTACAACGTCATAAATAGTTACATGTCCACCGCCGCAGCGTCGGCAACCGTAGAGCCAGATGTGGTCGCGACACCGGGCACAGTAGTAAGCACCAATTCTGAGAACGGGGCTGTCCGAAGAACGGCAAATCCAAGTATGTACACTGCAGGTTCACCTACACAGATCCTTCAGCTAGCGAAGATAAGGTCGACTACGCGATCTAGTCCTTCTTCCAATGCTGGGAAGAGAGTTGTGCCGCCGTCGCTTCTCTGGTGGAGAAGTAAGGTGCAGGAAGATGATGATGATGAGAGCACAGAAACACAAGAGGACACGGACAAACAGCCCCCCACGAGGACGCATAGTGAATTTACTCCAACTGAAGCAGATGAATCTGGTCCCACCATCACAAAGATGGGCAAGAGCAAAGGCAAAGGCAAGCCAGGAGATACCGACAAGGAGAAGAGCAAGGGCGAGAAGAGCAAAAGCAAGAGCGACAAGGACGAGGACAAGGACAAGGAAACAGGCAAAGATACCACAACCACCCAACCAAAAGAAACACCACGGCCCAAGCCCCAGGACCAGGACCAGGACCAAGAGCAAGACCAAAACAAAAACAAGGCCGCCGACCAACCTTTCTCTACCACCAAAGATTCAGAATCAATCCCCACACTTCCCTCAGACGTCTCCTTCGCCCTAGCCACTAGTGCCACTCCACCACCAAGCACAACAAGCACACACCATTCCAGCTCCGCCATCCCATCGCCCCCGTCAGTCCCGCCAGATACAAGTGGTCCCATAATCTGGGATCCGGATTGCATGCCCTTGCATCCCTCCCCATCCAGTCCGTCGGCAAAACGAGCAATAAAGGGTTGCTGGCGCACTGTGGCTCAAGCACCGCCGCTATCAAGCGATGCGTGGAATATCCTGTCGGATAAGCAGAATAGACAGCTGGTGGTTGTGCTGTGGTGCGTGTTGGCGGGGATGATGGTGCAGTTTTTGATGGAGTTTTTGGCGATGAGGGGAGGGGAGTGGGGGGGTTGGTAGGGGGGGTTGTTTGGGCGGTGGAGGGGTGGAGGGGGAGGGGGGCTGGTGTGGAGAGGGAAGGGTAGGGTAGGGTAGGGTAGAGATGAGATGAGATGGTATATTTATATGTTGGGTTTGTTTCTAGTGTACAGTATGTGTGTCTTCTATATGCAATCTATATAACTTCGTATGTGGGTATCATATGCAATTCCCCCTCCCACCCCCTTCACACTAAGTCAATAAAATCCTAGCATCAGCATGATTAATCATAACCTCTTCATTCTCAAAAGAATACTTCCTCCTCACGATTTCAAACACGATAAGTCCCGCCGCCGTACTGGGAACCTGCTTCACCGTAGTCATGAAGAAATCACGATACAAATACCTCCGCCAACCCCCGGCACGCTTGGCCAACTGCTTACACTGCGCAAATGTCTCCTCGTAGGCATGGTAGTATCGCTTCATGATGTGCGACGGCTTATTGTCAAGATGGGCCTGGTAATCCAGGGCTTCCAGCCGGCGATAATGCACCTCCTTGACCTCAGTCAAGGGGTGTTGAATCAGTTGCGATGTAATTGACGCCGACACACCCGCTGCCAGCAAAAACATGGGCTCGAGCATATAGTGCGGTCGTATAACCGGCCTATCATCCTCCTCCTCCTGTAAATACGGTATCGACTTCTCCAACAACGTATCCCGCGTGCGACTCCCATAATACCGTGACACAAACTCCAGGTACGCCTGGCTCTTCACCGTTTCAAATGTAGCGAAAAAGACGGCGGCGCCGAGTGCGTCCTTTACGAAACTGAGAGACCAGCCCGCGAAGATGCCTTGCAGGCCGATGGAGCGAAGTTTGTAGGCAGCGTAGTGCCACATGGTTTTATGCTTGCCGTCGAGGATGTCGGCGGTGCGGAAACGCGTTTGCAGGGCGTCGAAGGGGGCGGCCATGACGGATTGGAGGCTGCCGCCTATGAAGCCCGCGGTGAAGGTTACGGAAGGTGGTGGGGGCGGGTAGACGCGCTTGGTTTGGTGCGAGGAAGGTTCGTGCAGGGCGGAGAGGCTGTGAAGGTAGCCGGTGTAGAGGACGGCGCCGATGCATGTATTCGCCATCAGAGGCGGCAGTACCTGCTTGGGTATAAACCCCCAGCCCTCGGTACGCACGGCATGCGCCAACACTGCCGGCGTGGTACTTCTCCACGACCACCGCGCATCCGCTGCGATGTGGGGGTTGATAGCTCGTGCATAGCTCATGTAGTCGATTCTGCCCTTGAAGAAGGCTTTGACGGGGGCGCGGAAGTAAAAGGCCACCATTCGCGCGGCTACGGCTCGCATGCCTGCTGCCTGCACGCCCGTTGCGGGTGCCTTGTTGGGCGCTTGGGGGGTCGTCTCGGGGGCGGTGTCATTGTTGCTGGTGGTGATGGTGGTGGTGCTGGCTTGGGGGCGGGCAGAGACTCCAGCAACGACACTGGAGCCGGGAGTCATCGCATAGCATGCGTGGTGAGAGAGGAGTGCGGGCGCATAGGCGGGGGTGGAGCCGGGCTTGGGTGGTGAAGGTGCCGCTGGCCGCGTGGACAACGTGGGAAGGGGGTCACAAGGGGAGAATGCCTGAAGGGGAAAACGTGACAAAATAACGATCCTTCTCTTTTACCCAAAATACCGACAACTGCAACAACAAGTCCAAAATCAAAGGTCAAAAGTGACAAAATCTCGGAAGACATACAGGCAATTGACTAGTGCAATTGTGGAGTTGAGAGGCGCTCGGACCAGCTCTTACAACAGCGCGTCCTTCGCGTCGCCCCATTGCCTTTCGCGACTTTTCCCATCGTCGTCGCCTTCTTCTTCTCCCCCCCATCCACCCACCGAGCAGCCTCCCCGCCAACTCTGCTTGGTTTCTCTCCGCGCTGCTTTCAGCCATGGCGGACGACATTGTCATCGACAAGGCGCTGTTCCACGACCGCCTTAACAACCTCGTCACTAAATGGAAGGCCGACAAGCGCTCGGGTGATCAGGTTTTCCAGGGCGCAAGCTCCATCGCGACCCTCGTGGGCAAGGCGAGCGAACCGGGCATCTATCAGAAACCTGCAGCTTTCCAGGTAAGATTGCGCATTATGACTATAATGTTTCCATGGCAGTGAGCTGACAGACCCTCCTCCGCACAGCTATGGCTGCTAGGCTACGAGTTTCCGGCGACGCTCTTCGTCCTGACGCCCGACCTTGTTCAGATTGTCACGACCAAGAAGAAGGGTGAGTCGAGCGCAGTTTTTGGCTAAATTGGACGGGGCATGTGCTAATACGGGCGATGCAGCTGCCTACCTGGAGCCGCTTAAGGGGGGCAAGGTCCCTGTTGAGATTCTTGTGCGGGGCAAGGATGCAGAGGAGAACAAGAAGCAGTTCCAGACGTGCTTGGATACGATCAAAAAGGCCGGCAAGAAGGTGGCCGTGCTGAAAAAGGATAATGCAAACAATGCCTTTGCGAACGAGTGGAAGGCTGCGTTTGACGAGGCTGGCTTCAAGGAAGAGGACCAGGTCGACCTGGCGCCCATCATGTCCAATGCCGCCCTGTCCGTCAAGGATGAGAAGGAGCTGGTAAGTTTCCACGACTTGGGACCTACAGGACATGCGCATAGCTAATCTTCTCAGCGCACTATCCGCGACGCCGCCCGTGCCTCGAGCGCCCTCATGACCAACTACTTCGTCGAAGAAATGTCCGACATTCTCGATTCCGAGAAGAAGATCTCGCACCGCGCCCTCGCCGACAAGGTCTCCAACAAGATTGACGATACCAAGTTCTTTGAGAAGCAAAAGGTTTCCAAGACGTTCGACGCACTGCAGCTGGATTGGTGTCTGCAGCCAACGATTCAGAGCGGGGGCTCGTACGACCTCAAGTTTGCAGCTGAGCCCGACGAGAACAACCTGCACGCCGGCGTCATCATATCAGTGCTCGGTTTGCGCTACCAGACTTACGGTGCTATGGTTGGTCGCACGTATATGGTCGGACCGAACAAGGAGCAGGAAACTGCCTACAAGCTGCTCTTGGCCATTCACGACCTGGTCATCAAGACGATCAAGGATGGGGTTGTGGCAAAGGACGTCTACGGCAAGGCTCTTGCCATGCTAAAGTCAAAGAAGCCGGAGTGGGAGAAGCATTTCCCCAAGAATGTCGGATACGGTATTGGTGTCGAGAACAAGGACTCTTCGCTTCTCCTGAGCGGGAAGAGCACACGCGTTCTAAAGGACGGTATGACTTTGGTCGTTCAGACTGGCCTGCAAGATCTTGAGAACAGCAAGCCGCAGGACAAGAAGAGCAAAACTTACTCCCTCGTGCTGGTAGACACTGTCCGTGTTGGACAGGGCGACTGCGCAGTCTTCACCAAGGACACCACTTCCGACTTGGACGCCGTATCCTTTTTCTTCGACGAGGAAGAGGAGGAGGCAAAGCCCAAGGTGAAGAAGGAGCGCCCGGCTATTGCCCAGACCAACATCACCAAGACGCGAACGCGACACGAGCGAACAACTAACCAAGATGCCGAAAAGGAGGAGCAACGGCGACAGCATCAAAAGGAGTTGCACGCCAAGAAGCAAGAGCAAGGTCTTGAGCAGTACAGCGAGGGCGCAAAGTCTCTCAACGGCACGGAAGAGAAGAAGTTCAAGAAGTTTGAATCGTACAAGCGCGACAACCAGTTCCCCAACTCGGTCGCCAACTTGGAGATTGTCGTGGACAAGAAGAACCTTACAGTCCTCCTGCCCATCATGGGCCGACCTGTACCCTTCCACATTCACACCATCAAGAACGCATCGCATACCCCCGAGGCCGACTTTACCTCTCTCCGTATCAATTTCCTCTCCCCGGGTCAGGGTGTTGGTCGCAAAGATGATCAGCCGTTTGAGGACCCCAATGCACACTTTATTCGTAGTTTGACTTTCAAGTCGCATGACGTGGATCGCATCGACCAGATCACAAAGGATATTACAGAGCTGAAAAAGGATGTGGTACGACGAGAGACTGAGAAGAAGCAGATGGAGGACGTGGTTGAGCAGGACAAGCTCATCCCGCTCAAGACGCGCAAACCCCACATGCTCGATCTTATCTTCATCCGCCCGGCGCTGGATGGCAAGCGCATTCCAGGAAGTGTTGAGATCCACCAAAATGGTCTGCGCTACGTACACGGCAACGGCTCGGCCAAGATCGACGTCCTCTTCAGCAACATGAAGCACTTGTTCTTCCAGCCCTCGCAACACGAGCTCATCGTCATCATCCACGTACATCTCAAGAATCCCATTATGCTTGGCAAGAAGAAGACCAAGGATGTGCAGTTTGTCCGCGAAGCGACAGAGATGCAATTCGACGAGACGGGTAACCGCAAGCGCCGTCACAAGTTTGGCGATGAAGAGGAGTTTGAGCAAGAACAGGAGGAGCGCAGGCGGCGCGCTGCTCTCGACAAGGAATTCAAGAACTTTGCCGAGAAGATTGCTGACGCGGCGCGCAACGAGAACGTCAGCGTCGACATACCTTACCGCGAGCTCGGCTTCAACGGTGTTCCCTCGCGCTCCTCTGTTCTCGTCCAGCCAACCACCGACTGCCTAGTGCAGCTCACCGAGCCGCCATTCACCTGCCTCACCCTCTCTGAGATTGAAATCGTACATCTCGAGCGCGTGCAGTTTGGCCTCCGAAACTTCGACATGGTCGTCGTCTTTAAAGACTACAACAGACCCCCCGTACACATCAACACCATCCCCGTTGAGTCGCTTGACCCTGTAAAGGACTGGCTCGACAGCGTCGACATTCCCTTTAGCGAAGGTCCGCTCAACCTCAACTGGGCCACTATCATGAAGACGGTCACGTCGGACCCGCACCAGTTCTTCGCAGATGGCGGCTGGTCTTTCCTGTCGACGGAAAGCGATGACGAGGGCGACGGCGAGGAGGAAGAGGAATCGGCGTTTGAGGTCTCGGAGAGCGAACTCGCCATCTCGGATGAGTCTTCGGAGGAGAGTGACTTTGATGAGAATGCGTCCGAGGAGATGAGTGATGAAGGGTCGGAAGATGAGTTCTCGGAAGGAGAGAGCTGGGATGAGTTGGATAAGAAGGCGGCGAGGAAGGATAAGGAGGCGCAGCTGGATGAGGAGGACGAGGATGACGGTAAGAAGAAGAAGAGGAAGCGTTGAGTGCGGGTTAGGGCGTCGTCGGGCTTGTCTTTTGGCTGTGGTGGTGGAGAATATGGACGTAGTTGGGTCTATTCATCAATTGTTCTTTTTTCTCCTTTTTTCTTGGGAGTGGGTGAACCTTGTTCTGGATGATGGATGGGTTGACTTTGTGTAAGAATAGGAGTATTATACGTGCGTTAGATTGGTTGAGTAGGAACGCCGGTTTTCACACACTTTACACACTTACACACCTACGTACTGGACTTGAATGCCTGGTCTGATGGGGTTTTGATGGGAAGGAAGGAGTGGAGTAGTTAAGGTGGTAGTGGGGACCAAGGGAAATAAGGCCTCTGCGTAGCTAGAGACTAGCTGAAGAGCATTTTGTAATGGCATTTGTAATGGCAATGGTAAAAGCGAAAGTCATGGGGGGTTGAAGTATGGTGTAGTGTATTTATATGTGTGTGTGTGTGTATATGTGTGTCATTGCAACATGTACACTCAAACTTGTCATGTGACACATCCGACTGATTCTCTTTGCGATGGTCCCATGCCCACTTTGGACTAGCTCCATGTCATCATGTAAGGCAGCAGCAGAAACTCGCAACTTCCTCTTCGCTCCAGCTTTGCCTCCAGCTTTGCCTACTACTACCACTCGATTCCATGGCCAACCCACAGAAATCCTATCAACACATCGAGCATGGATCCACATGTCCTTGCGCGATAGATGCGCAAGGTGCGATGCTTTGACCTTTACCCAGCCTCACTGCCGCTTACTAACCTGTATGCACTAGCCGATTGTAACTGCTTCTACTCTGCACTTTCCAAGACTTCGATATTTGAAATTGCTACTACCAAAGGACCTAGCGGTGAATATGGTCGCTTGAGTGAACTTGACCAAGCTCAAATCCGAGAATTTGTGGCCCAAAAACGACAACAGATGGGTGAAACTGCTCGGCAGGCAAACCTGATGCAAGTATATCAACCGCTCCTGGCTGGTGAAATTCGTGTTTTGGAACTGCACCCTGGTGACCTAGGAAACCCGCTTCAGGGGAGTCTGCATACAGTCAGCGTTGACTTTTCGTATCCCACCAGAGCATGGCAGTTTGGTTTGACGTTTACGAGGGCTACTAACCACGCTATATCGCTTGTCACCGAACGGCCGGTCTGGTTCACTGCGCTCAGTTATGTTTGGGGTGCTAATCCCATATTCGATCTGACCATAACCTCTGAGCATGGCCCGATCATCATTACAAGAAGCCTTGCAGCTGCTTTGCAACAACTGCGCTCAACCCGTGACAGTGTATATCTTTGGATCGATCAGATATGTATCAATCAGCCCGATAACGAAGAGAAGGCGATGCAAATTCCCCTCATGGACAAGATATACACACAAGCCACTAATACCGTAATTTGGTTGGGCGATGATGATGGAGAGGACCCAGTTCGGGCTTTTGATTTGATGGAGACTGTCTTCGCTCGGCTGCAGGGGACCGACGCGCAAGTAGCTCCAGATGACTTTGAGCGACTCGATTTTCCGCCCGCAAATGACCGAGCATGGTGGGCTATACGTCAATTACTCCGACGGCCTTGGTTCAGTAGATTGTGGACAATTCAAGAGGCCGTTCTCTCACGAGACACGCACCTCAAGTGTGGCCAGGCGGAAGTTTGTTGGGAGGATTTCGAAGCATGGTGCTACTGCCTAGCAGGGACTGGGCCACTCCGTTGGCTGACAAAAGATGGAGAGCTGGATGATGAATATGGACAGAAACAGCCTGGAGTCCTGCTGTCACCACAAGGGGCTGCGGTCGTGCTTTCAATCTCAGCGGAGCGCATGAGTATCTCGAACTTTACTTTCCGAGAGTCTTTGCTGAGTATCCTCGTGTCCACACGCTACGCTGATGCGACGGAACCCAAGGACAAAATCTACGGCGTGCTGGGAATAGCAAAGGTGGACATCAGGCCTGACTATTCCAAGGACACATCCGCTAGACAGGTTTATCTCCAAGCATGTCTAACACAACTACCTCTCCTCATATATGAGATGCTAAGCTGTGTCGATCACGACAAGCCACTTCACCTGTCGTGGGTACCTGACTGGAGCACACAGCGCGTAACAGAGGCCTTGGGTTACTCGACGAAAGCTTGGACACTGTATTGCGCCGGTGGCCGAAATGTGCCAGGAAGTGAGCCACCCAAGGCTGTAGTGAACGACGACAAGAAGCAGATTACAGTGTCTGGAAAGATTTTTGACACGGTTGTTAGCTTGGGTGAAGTTAACCAGGATCCGACTTTGAATATTGAAACTCCGCAGGTAGGTAATCAGATTCTAGCGTCCTACGCGAAGATTGCGAGTGCTTCAGATTCGTACCCACTGCATGATAGTTCAATCTACGACGCTTTCTTCAACACGTTGATAGCTGGAAGAGACGGCTCAGGCACATCAGCGCCCACGCTGGACCATGGTGAAGTTTTTGGATTGGTTCTCGACTGCACCACAGGAAAGACACCATCACTCCCAGGCCAGACCATCAGTGCTCGACGGAAGAGCGGGCACTTCACCCTGGACAGTCTCAAGACCAAGACATCCACCAAGATTCGAAAGCCGGCCAAGATCTTGGAGGACCTACAAGCGGCGCTCCGGGCCGCAATGACTATGCGTCGCTTCGCAGTCACCAAGAAGGGATATTTCGCCTTGGTGCCGAGAGGAACCCAAGTCGGCGACGTAATTACCGTTTTCGACAGAGCATGCGTACCTTTCGTGCTACGAAGAAGGAGAGGAGAATGGGGGCAAGAGAAGAAATTTGAGCTGATGGGTGAGGCGTATGTGCATGGGGTTATGAAGGGTGAGGTTGTGGGTGTGGAGGAGGTGGGGTTCAAAGACGTCACACTATATTGAAAACAAGACTACCTAGGTACGGGTGCCCTTTCTCCGACAAAAACCAATGAGTTCCATCGGCAGACGCAAATGGCCCGTTTGAGGAAGCATGGCGCAGAAACAGCGCATTCTTGCCGCCATTCTGCGGTAATAACTAGAATGGTGTTATCTAGCTGTTTTGGTCTGAAGATGGTGGATAGTTGTTCATGTTCCTGGCCTGAGACTGAGGCATAGGTACCGTATAGGTACTTAGGTAGGTACAGACCATATCGACCAAGAGGTTATACCTACCGGTACTGCAGCCTTTCCTTCCGCGCCTCACCGATCCAAAACCCCTGCTGCCGGCATTATTGCCGTAGTGGCTCCACGTCAACCAGGTCACAAGCAAGCCTCTTCATATAGGCGGTACTATATCCCCGGGGCTGTCTTGGCACCTTTAAGCCCTTGCAATCTACACCCGGCTAAGCCATTGGCTGCTCGCCAGCCTCGCTTACCTCGTCAAAGAAAGCATTCGACACGCCTTCCATATTGCCCTAATCTAAATGTCCTCGCAACTTTGGACTAGTACGGGCTTGCGCACCCCGAGAAACGCTGGCATAGCTTTGGAATTGCGAGCTTTGAACTTACTGGGCAATGTAGGTGATGTGGTTGGTGGGAAAGTGGGCTAGGACGAGTACGCTTGACCTTGTTCTGATGGGTTACCGGTACGGTAGTGGCTGGGTGTGTCATAAGACATGCAGTATGGTTATATGAGAACCTTGGGTTTGGGTCGAGAGGGACAAATGATGGGTGGTACGGGTGGTAAGGATGTTTTCTTTATAAAGAACCGCTCGCTGCTGGGAACAAAAGATCCAAAAAAGAAACCTTTTCACTAGCAATATCCCTCCCCAGATCGGGAACCCAAGGAAAAAAACATGAGACTCTCTACTCCCCTTGCCCTCGCGGCCATTGCCTCCTCCACCTCTGCACACACCATCTTCCTCAGCCTCAATGGCGGTGCCGTAGGCGATGGTGTCCGCGTCCCCACATACGATGGCGTAACTACACCCTCCTCCTCCCCTCCCAATCCCCCTTAACCCTTCTAACCCTCCCTCCCCCCCTCTCCAGCCCATCAACGACGTAACCACCAACGACATCGTCTGCAACGGCGGCCCCAACCCCACCGCCAAAACCTCCACCGTCATCACCGTCCAAGCCGGATCCCAAGCCACCCTAACCTGGCGCCACACCCTCACCTCGGGCCCCTCCGACGTAATCGACGCCTCGCACAAAGGCCCCGTAATGGCCTACCTCAAGAAAGTCAGCGATGCCAAATCCGATACCGGTATCGGTGGTGGCTGGTTCAAAATCGCGCAGGATGCTTTTGACGGCAGTAGCTGGGGCGTCGATCGTCTGATTGCCAATCAGGGGAAACAGGTGGTTACGATTCCAAAGTGTATTGCGCCGGGGCAGTATTTGCTTAGGGGCGAGTTGATTGCGCTGCATTCTGCGAGTCAGAGTCTAGGCGCGCAGTTTTATATGGTGAGTTGATGTTGTTGTTGCATGACTTGTTTTTTTGCTTCGACGGGGGTTTAGTTTGAGAATATCAGGCAGTTGGCTAACTCGACATCTTCAATGTAGGAATGCGCACAAATCAACATTGTAGGCGCGAGTGCGGATAAGACGCCTGCGACTGTGTCTTTTCCGGGTGCGTACAAGCAGAATGATGCTGGTATACTGTATAATCTTTACTCGGGGTCAAAGACGTATACCGCGCCTGGGCCGGCGGTGTTTTCGTGCTAGATAGATGGATGAGGATGGGCATGGGTAGGAGAGGGGAAAGGGGGGGAAGGTAAGAGCGTTTTGTTCTTGTATATAAACTTTATCCCCATGACAAGTAAGAGTGTATATATGTCTTGGAAATTATCTTATTTTCGTTAATCAGGGTGTGCGAGACACCTACAGCTGTTTCAATACCTTTATCCGCTACCGAATGCGTGAGTCTGAATACTACTTACCCTTCTCTTGCACTTCACCATCATCTACAAGGGCCCAAACTAGTCCAGTCCTGTGAATTGCAAGATGCCATGCCCCTTTGCTTGCTTGCCCTTGTTCTTCTTACGCTTCTTGCGCTTCTGCTTGGGCTCATCCTCGTCACTGCTATCATCCATATCCTCATCGCTGTCGCCGCTGTCATCGCTCTCGTGTTCCCGCTTGCCGCTGGTCGTGTCCTCTTCCTCATCTTCATCGACGTCTTGCCAAGTCTGCTCACCCCATACCTTGACAGTCTTTCCGCCGCTACTGATCATCCTGCCAGTGACGTCGAAACCCAGTCCAATGACACTTTCCTCGGACAATTCATCGTGCTTGAGTTCGGCGACAATCTTATTGGGTCCAATCTTGGCAAAGCGAATTGCTCCGTTACCCAACCCAACCGCGACAATCTTGCCGCCCGATCCGACCCCATCAGGCACCACAGTCATCGAGTCCAAACTCTCACCGCCGCCCCTAGAACGGTCGACAATGATGCGCTCATCTTGATCGTCCCATACGCCACGCTCCCAGAGTGTAAGGACACCGTTGCCTGCGCCGACAATGACCTTTTCACCTACGCTAGAGCCCTTCTTCGGCAGGCCACTCACGATGACAGAGCAGAGAAGCTCCTCTTCCTGGTCCTCGCTACGGACCATGACTCCTCGCCGGATATCTGTTACGGCCAGAGTACTGCCGCCTGTTGTGACCCATTGCTTACTGAAACCGCTGGTACTATCCTTGGTTGGCGGTAGGGGAGTGAGGGATGAGACGTAGTCATCGTGCGGGCGGTGCGTGTTCTCGGGTTTCAGTGAAACCTTTTCATCGCCTTTGAGATTCCTGATATCGTAAATGTGCAGTGCGCCGGAGTCGGTGGTGAGGATGAGCGATTGCGGAGAGAGAGCGTGAACGAGCGTGGGCGCATCGATGCCGCCATTTGAGCTACTTGGTCAGCACGTGATTTGGTCGATTATTGATGAGAGAAGCTCACGGGTCGAGGGGGATGGCGATTTTGGCAGTGACCTGGCCCGTCATGGAGTCTGCGACCTTGACGATGCCATCTGTACCGGCCGAGTACAGCGATGCGCCATCCAAGCTATAACCAAGCGTTCGACAACTTCCCTTGTGTCGCCTCGTGCGCCAGACTTGGTCTATGGTCCCAAAGCCCTTTACCGACGCCAGGCTTGCATCGTCATCGGCGTCGCTCGCACCAGGAGGCAGCCTGTAAGTGTGTACATGGCCACTGGCGAGTCCCACAGCTACAATTGGCTGCTCTGGGTGTATCGCCTGCACGAAGATATCGTGGTCTACCGGAAGCGCGCACAGATTCTCAAACATGTTGCGTGTTTGGATGTTGATAGTCGGCAGATTAATATGTAGATGCAGATGCTTTCGCGACAGCTTCGACATTTTTTGTGGAGCCGCGCCCGCTCGCCGCGTGGCAGGGTGTACCCATGGCTTGGCAGGTACATACACAACACCATACCTTAGTCGTACCTGTTTATCCAGCACTTTTTGGAAAGAGTGGGTTTCTTTGTCATGATTCGTATCGACATTTTCAGGAACTCGCTTTCGTCTCGTCGGACAGATGCTTGTATTACCTACCAGATTGTCATGACGCCACCCACTACACTCTTTGAAATAAATCATGCCTGTCAGCCTCTCGACTTGAGATTTCGAACTTTCAGCCATCCAGCTCATGTCATCTCAGATAATTTCAAGATGGCCGTGAACCGGGTAGGCGGATTGCTCGTACTACGTTTGCGACAACCCGGGTATTGTACCAAACACCCTCCCAATCACATCCCATCGGCAGAACACGCCTTTTCCCTGTCCAGCCTCCGATCTCCTGTGCTCCGTCCTTGGTCCTTCTTAGCCCATAGACGATACAGGAAGGTCGAACAATCCCCTCCGCGCCGTAGACTCTGAACGGCAACGCAGCCGGATCACGTTCTGCTTTGATTGGTCACGAGTAGCATCACCAATGCATACCTCCTCCCAAGGTTACCTCATCCACTATTGTTGATCGGACACATGAAATCGGACCTCATGGAGTCTTTAAAGAAACCCGAGGACGAGTATCCACGATATCTGCAGCATCCAGCACTACTCTGCCAACCATGCTCGCCTCCTCCCTCCTCTACGGCCTCCTAACCGCCGCTTCCATATCCACAGCCACAGCCTACCACCACGCCAAGAGCATAAACCACACCGTCATAACGGGCATCTTTCTCCAAGACGACACCTCGACCAACGCCTCGACCTTCAACTTCACCGCCAGCAACTTCGGCCTCATTAACCGCCCCTACCCCAGCGACCCTTCCTGCCCCAACCAACCCCACTCCACCCAATGGCAACGCTTATCCCACTACATCACCACACTAAACCAGCACGCCCCCAAACACGAGCACTACACGCTCTTCTTCCTCGGCCGCCACGGCGAAGGCGTGCACAACGCCGCAGAAACCTATTTCGGCACCCCCGCCTGGAACTGCTACTGGTCTGAACGCGACGGCAACCAAACCGCCACCTGGGCCGATGCCAAACTCACAGACACGGGCAAACAGCAAGCCCTGCGCGTCAACCGCTTTTGGAAAACGCTCATCAAGGAGGAGAAGATTAGCCCGCCAGAGACGTTTTACACAAGCCCCCTGTACCGCTGCCTCGACACCGCGCGACTGACGTTCCAAGGCGTCGACTTACCGCGCAAACGCCCTTTTGCCCCCGTGATCAAGGAGTTTCTCCGCGAAGGCATCAGCGCACATTCATGTGATCGCCGACATGGTAAATCCTTCATCCGGAAAAACTTCCCTGGCTTCACGTTTGAAAAGGGGTTTGTAGAAGAGGATCCCTACTGGACTGCTGGCTATGCGGAACCGCAAGCTGACCAAGACGCGCGGTCCAAAGCCGTACTTGACGACATCACGAGTAGTGATGGCAGCGCCTATATTTCTATTACGTCGCATTCGGGGGAGATTGGGAGTTTGCTGAGAGGTATGTACATGTTTTGGATCATGTGGTCTTTCACTCTCGAGATATAAAACTGATACACTGAATGAATTTACAGTCCTAGGCCATCGCCCCTTCTCTCTCAGCACGGGCTCTGCTATCCCCGTGCTAGTAAAGTCGACTACACTCAACGTCTCCGCTCCACCTACTACCACTCTACCCTATACCCCGCAGAAGACGTGTAAAGCACCACCCGCGATACGCGACTCCAGTTGCAACGACTGCTCGTGCTGTACTTGAGAACAATTTTTGTAAGAAAAATGCGCATATGCGTGATTGATTGGTTGGGGTAGTTGTGTTGCTGTTGCGTCGCAGAGCTCGTAGTTAGTTGCCCAAGTGAGGAGTTGGAGATACTTAATATGGTATAGTGGTGCTGCTGATACGGAGTGTACACCCATTCATGCTCAGTTTATCCTATTTTATCAACACATCTATCTGCCTTTTGCCTGGGGAAGGGAAGTTGGGTTACCTTTGCAAACGCGGCTATTATCTTTATTTCATGTATATATGTAGTACCAATCAAGATCTTCTGAATCTTATTTCTTTAAAGACAAGGTTGAACGTTTACGTTTACATGACGAATGTACGCTGTTGTTGATGTTATCTACATACATGCGCATGGGTATGGCAAGTCATGTTCCCTACCTACCGTACTCCTTTTCACTGGCTTTCCTCAGGCGTATGTACCTCGACACCTACCTACCTATCCATCTTATCACGCCCGTATACCTCAGCTTCTAGGTTTTATCTTTCATTCTCTCCATCTCATAACCCTAAGATATAAACCAGCGAAGAAAAACAGCGAAGAATACCTGCATCTTCCCCCCCCCCCCTTGGTACTTTTACCCCTAGAAAAACTCCCAGCATTACCTATTGTTCTCACGTTTCTACAAGACATCGCATCTTAGAATCTTTACCTATATACATCTTTGCATCTATATATCTGTACGAAGGGTTAGGGTTGGTTGTAAAGATTCCCTTATGTACGGGGTATGCATGTGACCCGACCAACCTTATCTGCGCCTCGCCTGCAAATACTGTAAGCGCCATGGCTATTCTCGTCTTGTCTTTTTCTTTCCTTTTTTGTCTTGGTGGAGGTAGCACGTGGTAGAAAGGAGAAAGGGAAGGGATGCAAAAGGCGAGTCATGTAGGTATGCAAGTCATTTAGCCATATGTACGAGTCCATGCGCCGCGTAGGTACCGGTACCGTGACCCCTGTCCCCTCGCTGAGCTGAGCTGAGTCGCTTCATTCGCTTCCATTCCTTCCATCTTATGTAGGTGTACCGGTATCTACGAGACGAGCGATCTTCACCTTGCTCATTTCCCCCATCCTGGCTTTTTCTTTTCCTTTCCCCTAAAGGATGGATCGCGATCGGATTATGTAGGTGTATAGCAACCACACACCCTCTTGTTATATCCCCCTCGCTCGTCTATGTACCCCGTGTTTATTGTTTTGCTTTCCCCTTTTTGCTTTTCTTTTGATTCGCTTCTTCGCACCGCTCCTGCTTTTGCTGCGAACATGGGAAAATGGGCGCTACGCATGTAAAGCAGCGCTAGCACGATATCTACTGTACGGGGTACATAAGGAAAAAATAAATCACCCGCCTATCTTCTGGCTTTTTGAGGGTTGGATTAGTAAACACGCAAGTACCTAAGGTTTGGGGGAAAATTCCAAATGCTGGATCGGAGTGTGAGTGAGTGGAACTGTGGTGCGGGGTTAAGGGTAAAAGTAAAGGTACGGTAGAAAACTTATTCTTCTTTCTTAGGAGATAAGAATTGGAACACGAATAGAACATAGCAATGCACAGGTACCCCTATCAAGCAAAATGGGTCATGTGAATTCGTGTATGCCATCGTTGTGGTTTAATTATTATATCATCTTTATATATTATATGTACAGAGTTGCTACCGATCATGGTATAGGGTATGGGTATAGTTTATATCAACATGAAAATATTGCTGGAGAAAAAGACAAGGTAAAAAAAAATAGAGGCCGTGAGGTGTTGGGTGGCGGGCCTCACCCTCACACTTGGCTACTGGTTGCCCCAAACATGTCCGTCCTGGCCATGTGAAGCTGGATGTGGGGTGCATGGTGCACAAGCTTGAGGGGAGGCCCCGTGTTTGCCTTTTCGGTTGGGAACCAGTGTAGGGGTTGCGCAGGATTGCTTGTTCCTAGCCACGTGCTTGCATCTTTGGAAGAACAACATGGTCTGCGGCGCGCATGTTCTGGAAAACCAGTATGACAGCCGGCGCAGGTGGCGTTTATGCACGTGCGTTTGCGTGGGAATACGGCAATGTGGGTTCCGGGCATAGGACTGTTGTGCATCGAGTAGGCGACGAAGCGATTCAGTGTCGTGCCGTCGTAAGAGTTGGATTACACAGGTACATTGCTAATCACCTGTAAGGCGCGGATATTACCGACCCTCTTTCTTCATCAGTAATGTAAAACGACTTTGACACCATGATGCCGTTTTGGAAATGCTCCTCCGCACTGTTGCGCGCGCTCTTGATGTGCATACTATTCTCGCTGTCGTTGTCGGAATTGTCATTGCGTGTACCCTTTTTCGAGCTTGGGTGGTCGAACCAGTTTGGTGATTTGCCCTTGGGCTCTAGGGGCTGGTCGTCGGAAGTGCGTGTTTGAACGGTGGCGGAGAGTTTGTACATATCGGGGCGGAGTTTGTCGGCTCTGGAGCCCATACCCGACGCTCCTTTGTTCGGTAGCGGGGCTGACATTCCGTAGGCCGATGGGCGGTAACCACTTGGCCGTGTAGAGAGACCGAGCTTGTGCATGGCGATGAAGAAGAGGGGGCGGAGCGTTGCGAGGCTGCCCGCAGTAATTGCAAGACCTTGTTCGACAGTTGACCAGATGGCAATGTCGAGGGTAGACCCTGCATAGATTAGCACTCTGCCTGGCGAGAAGAACGGAAAAGGACTTACAAAGGAAGTCGGGCGAATTGAAAAAGTGGACAAAAGGCAAACGCGCGATGACAGCAGCACTTGCGATGCAACCCATGGTGATCAAAGGGATCAAAGCAACCTTGGTCCTCCTCTTCAGTTGCAAATGCCATACCAAGAAGCCCGGAATGATGGCGAAAGTGAAGTCGGAAATGATACTGAAGACGCTGTAGATGTAACCAAGAACGGTAATGACAGTGTTGTCAATGCATTTTCCCTCTTGAGAGGTTCGGTCCCACATGAAGGAAATGGGGTAGCACTGGAAGAGGCAGACGAAGAAAAATGTTGCGCCAGCAACGACGGACACGAACATGGCGGTGATGATGATCCTATAATGATGAGCTTGTGTTGCGTAGATGCGCAGTGGAGACGCCTACCATGTGTGGAGTTTGCGAATACTGATTCGTAGCAGTAGAAAGCCAATGGATAGCTTTGAGCAAATCATGGATATAGCGTAAAACAAGTAGCAGAAATACCAGGCATGTTTCGCCTTTTGCACATTCTCAATGAACAAGTCTTTGTGGTGATGTCCGGTTCCAAAATGTATGCCAATAGTTGACGAGGTTGTATAGGCTATGAAGAAGAGCTGGACGGAACGTCAACCAAAAATACCCAGTCATTGTGTCTATGATACTCACTGTTGCAATGACCATCAACCAGTCATCCCGACCAAATGCCTTGACCATGAAGATGCGGACATAACACCTGAGCAGGCACGCCATTATGGCGGTAGCGACAAAGGCAATGTTGACGGCGAGCAGCTCGGGGCCACGGTTTGGAACAGCCATGGTGAAGTTGTTGACGAAGCAATCGGGCTCCGGCAAGAAAGAGCCCCAAAATCAGGCCGAACGTGGTGTTTTGGGGAAGAAGTATTCCTTCTTTTACGTAGCTTGACTCTTTTGCCGGTAGCAGGGAGTGGAACTATACAGGGCAAATGCATAATGGAGCCCGCCACGAGTTGATGTGGGTCTATGCGCGGGTACTCAGTACCAGATCCAGGGTCAGGCCCGTTTCAGGAGAGGCCATGACCAAGATGGCCGCCGACCCGTGGGGCAAGGGCCAGCAGCGACTGTATTTGAAGAAGTGGTTCATGCGCAAGACGGTCATTCGGGTCTCCCCTCGACTGCCACGCCAGTCAGTGTCACTGCGGCTGCAAACGAGATTATTCAATCGAGGCGAGTTGAGTTAAGGCGGTAAGCAGATACAGGGAGATCCACGCACGCCAACGGCAGTGACTGCAGAGTGCCGCTGTTGCCAATCAAGCACGGCAGATACAGGTTGCAGGTACCTGAGACAGTTCCATTGCTGCAACCCGACTCGCGCGGAGGCGCATGTGGAGCGAAGGAATCCGATGAGTGTTGTGTCGTGCTTATGGAGGCGGCTAGATGCAAGCCTCTGCCGGCATTGAGGTGTCTTGGCTGCCATGCACGTGAAGCGCTAGTCGATTTTTTGCTTAGTCGCTCGAATGCTACGAAAATCCTTTCTGCCTTTCTTCCTTCCTGCATTTCTTGCATCATCCGTCTTCCTCCGTGCCCCCCGCTCCTACACCTACATACATACGCTAACGACTGGCACTGGTACTCTGGCAGCTGGTGTACAAGACTAAAATTTTCTTTCCTTTCCTCACTTGCACAAGTCCTCGGATGCATGCTGCGATACAACTGTGATCTGCACATCATCCCGCATCGCTTCTGCGTCGTCTCTTTAACCGTGCCGTTTCACGACTCCATTGTTCTATCGTCTCCTGTAGTTACTCTCGAAGCGGTAATGCTCTACGGACCTAGAGGCGGGACCTTGCAACCGGCTTCCTAGAGTGGTTCTGTGGATCCTCGCTGCCATGTCCGCGGGGCTGCTGACTACTGTCCAGCGCCCACAGCCCCTGCAAGTGTGCCACGACAGGTGCCATGGCCGAAAAGCAATGCCAGGCCCGTTGCCTAAGCTAGTAGGCCAGTAGTCTTCGGCCAAAGCGCTCCCCCGTCAGCGGAGGGAAGTTAGTTTCACCATCTTATCGAGCACGCTACTCGACTTGTATCGAAGCATCGGCACTTGGTCTATGTATTTACGGTACCTGTTCCTGGCTGCGCCATGTGTCTCACGAAGAACCCACAATTCGCAATTGAAACAAACGCACCACTCACCGGTCCGATGCCGATGACAGTAAAACATGACATGACGTACTGTTGACCTGCAGAGTTCCAATACTGTACACCATGCAACGGCCATGCACGCCCAAGTAGCAAGAGCTGCACAGACAGGCCATCAAGTCACGAAGCCAGCAGGGTGCAATCTGGTTTTACGAGGCGCCCAGCATACGCCTCAGGGAATCTCAAAGCCAAAGTGGCGGCATGACCACCACAGGCATTATGAGCCTGACTCATAAGTCCGGGATCCTCGCTGCATGGCCGGGTAGGGTTTATTTCCCGCCTGTATATGTACATACTACCCGTCTTCGTCCACGTCTCCTGACGACCACTTAACGTCCTTCCCGTCTGGTAACTTTTGCCCAGCGTGTGGGACAGCGTCCTGGAGCCAATTGTTGCTCGAGTGTGACCTTGCTATCTTGGAATATTGTATACTTGGAAGTACATGATACTGTAAAGGGTAAACAAGTGCGCTCTGCTACTTGAAAGCAGAGTATGATTACTGTAGCTACGACGAAGGATGCATCAGAGCTCCCCACTTCGGCACTTCAATACCACCACCAGCCGTCTCTCTGTGACATCTCGGTTGCATCCATCCTACAGTATTTGATATTCTTAGCCTCGGAGTCTTTCGTTGGTCCCTTCATGCGCCACTTTGTCACTAACAGTTACCAGTGGCGCAGCCCGGTATTGGGTAGCGCCTACAAGTAAAGTTTGAGACAAAAATGGCGCATAGGTTTGAAGATGGATGACGCCTAGCCAGGCTACGCGAAAACGCTTGAAGATTCTAGGCTGTACTCCAAAGCGGTTTATCTTGCGATGACAGTGTACTCCTAGTTAACTAACAACTTGGTCAAAGGTTGGTGGTAGTCAAGCAAGGTCGTATGTGAAACGCTAGTATGATGGTATGCTGACTAGATTCGCTCTTTCAGCTTTCGATAACGTGCGATGATGTGCGATACCGTCGTATATGCACGCTGTCACAGGCTGTGGCCAACCACTACCAGCAAAGACATCTCTACAAATACTGCCGGCGATATTGGGCCGCCACCTATTATCCAATGCTAACCAGTTCCCTTCGTCGACCTCGCTCGGTGGTATTCTCATACAACAGCAACAGCATTGAGAGCAAAATCAGACCATTTTCGGCCGTCTCAACGTTGCGAGTATACATCCGCATAGTCAATCGACGAGAGCGAACAACAATGTTCACACCCATCGCACAAAGCCCATAGGCCCAAAGTCGGATACCTAAACCCTAACCTTTCGTATCCCCATCCCCATCGTCTTCACCGTTCGCCAAGTTCACACATACCCATCGCAATGTCACCATGCTATTGTTCCACGTGCTTCGCGATCGCCCTCTACTGCACACTTGCCAGGCACTCCCGACCGAGTCCTAACCAAACCAGCCGGACGAACCCGCCCCAACTATCTCGGCGATCTACTTTAAAAGGACCGAAAGAAAGTGACACTGCCGGGCTCGGGTAACTAGGTTCTAGGATCCTTTTCATCTACCTGATGCTGGAACGGCAAGATGGAATAAGGCCGAAAACGTACGTGCGAGAAGGGATGATTGTTTCGCGTGCGCTGTAGTGTGCGTTGTGGAGGTAAGTGCATGCAGGGGTGAGTCGGGTCGGGTACGTACCGGTACTGTACCGGTATACGGAATACTGTCAATGTGTATCGGAGACTTTTTTTTTATGCAGTGGACATGGTACACAAAACCCGCTACGGTACGATTACGTATAGCTTACCAATGCGCAAGGAGTCGACAGAGAAAACGACAAGAATGGGGCCATGTTACCTAAAAAAACGGCCGTCTGTGGGGTGATCCTAACGTGGGTAGAATTAAGTATTGCGACTCTAGAAGAAGCGAAACACCAGCTGCGAAAGCGCATATGCCGTTGGATTAAGATTCCGTATCACAGTATGAAGCGGTCAAGTCTATCTCCATTTCCGCCAGTAAAGTCGGATCGGACCTGTGTCACTGCAACCTTCGCACCAAACACTCGAGGAAGAAGTGTTTACTAAACAATCGTTCACGGTCTGAGCTGCATAGTCAATGAACAACCTAGGGGATAGAAGACAGAGGATGCTGATAAGATGGGTAGGTCGCAGTGTAGGGTACGAGACTGTCTGACTACCTACGTAGTACACATCTCGCTTTGGAATTCTCCTCAATGAAGCCTTCAATTGTATGTCTTGGAGTCTTTTTCTCCATGATGATGACACTTTCTCGACGAGTGAGAGTGAGACTACTGCGTAATTGGCCTACGATAGGGAGGAAATCTTCAGTTCGAGGTTGGCATGGATAAACACAGACGTCTGAGGGCAGATCGATGGCGACGAACGGACGAATCGTGCCTTACATGTAGCTGATGCGTATGTATACACCAGGTCAAGCGCGTGTGTCATGTCTTCAGCATGGTGTTGACCTACCTCGCAATGAAACTACGCCCTATATCTTTGCATCAACTTATCTACAATACTGATACCCAGCTGTTCCTCTTGCGTCGGTGTTGCATCGGGCTTCTCTTCTTTTGCCGCGACAAAGCCTTCCCGCTGCATAATCTTCTCCATCATACGAATCCCCCTTAGCTCCTGCAGCGGTGGTATATTGAGCAGGCCCTCTGGATCTACGGCGTCAAAGTCGATACCACCCGTAGGTTTCCTCGCCGCAGCAACCTCAAACGACGCATCGGGTGTTACCACCCAATCACACTGTACCTCTCCCGGTCTATCTGACCTGATCTTTTCCACACCGAGTTCCGCTTCATCGACGACCTGGCAACTATGCGCTACAGCGACGACGGGGGCTTGCGCCTGCACAACCCCCATATCCAGCAACATGGCCCACTGCACCTCGAACAAATTATGGCCTTCCCAAATCGTCGTACCCTGCTTATCGAACACTAGCCCACCCATCACACAAAGATCAACCTTCACACCCTCCTCCCGCATCTGCGCTAGCGTAACCGCCCGCCCTATACCGGGCTTCTCCATACCATCCAGACACGCTGCCATGTCGTAATTGCTCGCCTCTATCCGCGCAGGATGTAACAACACAAAGCCCCGCCGCAGCCGGTACGTAGCGACGAGTACCTTTTTCCCATCTCTCAACGCGCAGGCGCGCAGACTCTCGAGGCTGTTGTCCGGCGTGACGAGTATGGTGGATGCGGTCTGGTAGCATGGCAGTGTGGCTAGGCGGGAGATGGCGGAGCTAGAGCCTCGGAAGTCAGGGGTAAAGTGCATAAAGTCATAGTTGAAGCGCGCGTCGGGGAGGGCGTGAGGGAGGAGTGCCTTGTAGACGTAGGACCAGATGCGCTTTCGGTTCTGGTCGTCGGCATTTTGGTCGCTGGAGGGGGGTGTAGGTGCTGTCATTGGGGGGTGTTTTCGGTTATATGGGTTGTTTATTTATTTGTTTATTTGTTTATTTGGAGACGATATGGTATGCAGTGTGAAGGGGATTCGTAGGGCAAGGAGGGGCACAGGCAACACAGGTTTCGGTTGCTTACATAACGCTGGTGGCCCCTCATTGTTCGTATTCCACTTATTGTTCGTATTTCCACTCATCAGTCGCACTGTTCACGTCAGCCTCAGCTTCATGTTTTGATAGTTTTCCGGCCAACTTTGACCACGGAGAAAGACGATGATGCGGAAACGTACTTTAGGCGCGCTGCCTTTTTCCGTGGGCCCGGTTATATCCGTGCCTGCGTCATGGAGATAGGCCCCCCCCCCCCGCGGCGGCAAGCTATGCTTAATCGGCTACATGATTGCGTCGGCCATATTGCCGAAGAGTCACATATCAAGGCGGAAAAAGAAGCTGGCTCCAAGCACACATGTGTTAAGCAAGATGAAACATCACAAGTCAAACATGCACGATATGGCGACATCATCGAATGCGTCGACAAAGGAGAGCGCCGAGGACCGAATCGCAGAAGCAACGAACCTGGATTCTATCACCACTGAAGCGCCAGTCGTAGAGCCCAAAATCTCTCCACCTGTACCAGCAACTCCTCTGCAGAAGAAAGAAACAAAAACACCCAAACGAGCAAAGGCCCTCTCAATCCTCACCTGGTTCGTCAAAGACCAATGGTTCCTCCTCGCCATGTCCGCCGTCGTCCTCCTCTCCTCCCAAGTCCAAGTCCCCGCCTCACAGCAACGCCTCAAACGTACCATAATCACCTACCTCGCCGTCTCGGTAATCTTCTTCATCAACGGCTGCACCCTCGACACGCGTCTCATGATTGCAAACTACAAGCGCTGGAAACTCCACATCTTCGTCCAACTGCAATGCTACCTCGTCTGCTCAGCCGCCACCTTTGCCATTGTCAGTCTCTGTGCCACGAACCGCAACTTCATGGACCCTTGGCTGCTGATTGGGTTCTTGTTCGTGGGCAGCGCGCCGACGACCATGTCGAGCAATGTGGTCATGACTAGGCAGGCGCATGGGAATGCAGCGCTGACGGTTGTGCAGTCTGTCATCGGCCAGTTCCTGTGTCCGTTTCTCACGCCAATTATCCTGCAAATGTATCTTTCAACCGGGTCGTGGTACAGCAAGGTACTACAGCGCGGTACGGGCTACAGCGGCATCTACCGCCGTGTCTTCATGCAACTCGGTCTCTCCCTCTTCCTCCCCATGCTCCTCGGCCAAATCGTACAGCGCCTCTTCCCCAAGACGACCAAGAAAATCTTCTTCGACTGGAAACTGCTCAAGCTCTCCTCCATCGCCCTCCTAACAATGGTCTGGCAAACTTTCGATCAAGCCTTCTCCTCACGCGCTTTCGAAGCCGTAAAACCCTCAAACATCATCTTCATCGTCTTCATTACCATTGCCTTGTATCTCATCTGGCTGACTATTTGCTTCACGGCTGCATCGCTCTGGTTACCGAAGAAGGATGTTATCGCGTGTTGTTATTGCTGCCCCGCCAAAGCGCTGGCTATGGTCGTGCCGCTGACGAGCGTCATGTTTATTAATATTGACCCGGTGGATCAGTCCAAGATGCAGATTCCGGCGATTATTTT
>KE747818.1:359542-391152 GCA_000465215.2 Pyrenophora seminiperda CCB06 | reverse complement strand
AGGCGTGGCTGTAGTTGTCCGGCTATTTTAGTTCCCCAAGAGGCAGGGTGACTAATGTTGTATGGGCGTCGAAAGTGCAGACTGTGCTACCAGTGAGACAAAGAGCCGACGACGCCACAAAGAAGTTACGCATACATGTCATTGGGTTGCAACTTTAAAGACACGGGCTTGGCAACTAAGACAGTCTTTCTCGAACACCACCTGCAGTAGGGTGTTATCTGAGGCCAACCGGACATCTTATACCCGACATTTCCACGGCTAACCACAAACCATACTTACCAAGCAAATCCTACAGTAAACAAGATGCCGAAAGGTAGACCAAAGCAGCACAATCGGAGCCGACACCATGGCCCCCCTACATCAGCAGGATCAAACATGGCCCCACAAGCGGCTGCTCACAGACGGGGTGGTACGCACAAGGTTAGGGATCAAGATCGAACAGACTCCATTTACGACACGTACAACTACAAGGAGCTCCTCGATACGGCCAAAGAGCGGGGAATCTACCTCAAAGACATGAAAAAGGTGGAAATGGCATGGGCACTCAAACGCGATGACCAAGAGAAGAGGAGGGCACAGCACCAGGCCAGGATGGAACAGCAACGAAAGCAAAAACTAGCGCGAATAGAACAGAAGAAGAAAGAAGCAGAATTGAGAGTACTCGTCTCCGCCAAAGAGAAGCGCCGCGTCGAAAAGATGGAAAAGAGAGAGCGTGACGAAAGCGTCAGCGACGACACGCTCAGCGACGCTGAAATCGAACTCGAGGCCCAATCCCACAACGAATACGCCCGCGACCCCATCGGACAAGCCCTCAGCGACGAGTCCTGGGACTCCACCTCCACGGAATCTTCATCCCATTCCACCAACAACATCCCCAAGTACGATTGCAAACTCCGCCTCTTCGAATGGCCCTACGATCACATGCCCCGCCCCGACCCCATCATACGCAGCATCGCCGACCTCGCCAGACACCACCCCTTGCCACACCCCTACCCCGTCCCCTACGCCCCCTTGAAACTAACCACAACCTACACCCGCCAAAAACTCGTGCTCCCAGGCGCCAAATACCCCGCCTCCGTAGCGCCCAACTACGTCCCTGTGCTCAACGCGCAAACCCGCTCAGCAGCCCATTCCCACCGCCTCACCGGCCTCCTCCGCAACGCCGTCATCGAGACGGGAGAATTTTGGGCGGCGAAAACACTCATCCAAGCCTCCACAGCACGCATGTACTTTTCCCTCGGTCCGCACAACGAGTCCAAGCAGCTAGCGCACACGTATCAAAAATGGTACTTGGAAGATAGAAAACTGCTGCGCGTCGATGGGGCTAGGACCAACTCCACAAACAACATCCACCACAACAACGAGCGCAAGCAGCGGCATGCCCAGCGCACCAGGAATAAAAGCTGCAAGACTATGGAGGTGTATGAAAGTAGTCGGTGGAGGCCGTTGGCTATGGGCTTTTCTCCTGCGTATCTGGATTTTGGAGCCTATGGAGAGGGGTACGTGGGGGCGGCGTGGTGGGAGCGGAGGCTGGAGAATTTGAGGTATGTGAGGTTTGAGGGGTGTGATGTGCCGCATTATTCTTTTTGGGTGAGGGAGGGGGAGGAAGGGTGGGTTGGGGATGGGGATGGGGGAGGGTGGATGGGGGAGTTGAGAGGGGTGGAGGTGGTGGAGGGAGAGGTGGAGGGAGAGGTGGAGGGAGAGGTGGAGGGAGAGGTGGAGGGAGAGGTGGAGGAGGAGGAGGAGGTGGTATTCGAGGAACTTGGTGGCAGCAACAACGAAGACGAAGACGAAGCAGAAAAAGATGAAGATACTACCAGTAGTACTAGCAACCCTACTACCCCCACCACCACCACCATCGAAGCCCTATACCGACGCCATTCCCGTTCCAATTCCAGTTCCCCTTCTTCCCCTCAAACCACTACTTCACCCTCCCTCTCCCTCTCTTTTCTGGATAACTACCCCCAAACTGTGGAATATACTTTAGATTATTATAGGGAGGAGGAGGGTGATGGACGCTCAACACGTCCCACATGCCCTTTTTGCAATCTAGACTGGGAGGGCATGGACGGGGCGGAACAGGCAGGGCATATGTTGGCGCATTAGTGTGTACATAGTGTTGGATGAGAATGTATGTATGTATGTATGTATGTATGTATGTATGTATGGAGGAAGGAAGGGAGGGATTGGTAGGGGTAATCATGTGGTGCTGAAGTTGATACGTATACCAGATACGTGTAAACGACCACTGTAATTCTCATGTTATGCGAAAACATGCATGGATGCAACACTTTACAATCATGTAACCTAGCATATACACAGCATATATAAAAAAATGCACATAATACAAACAAACACTTCAACATGCAGCATGCAACAAAAAAAAAATGTTTCTCACTCATATACTAAGCGAAGGGTATATCTACAAACCTCCCCCACCACCATCTCCAACCCCCTCAAATCATCCCCATCATTACCAATTTATCACATTACAGTAAAAATCGCTGCGTAAACAGCAAAGGACGCGCCACCGCCACTCTACGCGTGCTCCACAACCGTAGGCTTCTCCTTCTCCATATTGTCGTCGTAAGTCGGCTTGCCCTTGTCAGAATCAGAGCCATGGTGGAAGCCCGAGCGCTCAAGGAGGTCGTTAAGTCCGACTTCGCGGTGGACCTCAGCCCAGCGCTCCTTTTCGCGCTCAGCGGTACCGACAGAACCAAAGAGGGTATCCATTTCTTCCTAATCCGGGGTATTAGCATCTTGATCTACAAAAAGAAAACATGGAGGAGTAAGGGAGTTAGACGTACAAGTGACAAGCCCTTGGTCTCAGGGAAGAAGAAGAAGATGAATGCCGCGCCCATGGCGGTGAAGAGGCCAAAGAAGATGTAGGTTCCGTAGCGCAAATGCGTCAGCATATCGGGGGTAACCTGACCGACGATGAAGTTGTTCATCCAGTTGGACGAGGCGCCGAGCGCGATACCGTATGGGCGGTTGGACATGGGCCAAATCTCAGCAATGACAATCCACGCACAAGGGCCCCACGAGTAGCCGAAGAAGATGACAAACAGCCAGACCATGACGCAAGCGGCCCAACCGGCGCCCTGGTGGTGTGGCCAGTCGTCTTGGAAGCTGGCCACGATACCGGCAATGATGAAGTGGCAGGCAGCCATGCCGATGGCTCCGCTGACAAGCACGGGCTTACGGCCGAGCTTATCGACGTACATGACGGCGGGAATGGTGGCGAGGAACATGACGATTCCGACGACACCAGTGGCGAGCAGGTTGACCGAGTTGCCGGACAAGCCGAGGCCAGAGAAGATGGTAGGCGCATAGTACAAGATGGCGTTGATACCGGTCCATTGCTGGAAGAACATGGTAAGAGTGGAAATGGCAACACGCTTAAACATGCCCCTGGTAGTGAACAAGCTGCCAATAGCGACAAATTGAAGCTTGAAGATTGACAAAGCGCTCATATCCTGGAGATGCGGGAAGTTCTCGGCGAGCGACTTCTTCTCGAACAGACTCTGCGCACGGATTTCGGCGTACTCGAGCTCAATGAGTTCGTGGTCTGCAGGCAAGTTTCGGAGGCGGGCGAGAACGCCCCGGGCTTCATTTTCACGGTTGTGGTGGACGAGCCAACGGGGGGAGAAGGGCATGAAGATCATACCAACACCGAGAAGCACAGCGGGGGCCAGTTGAAGGGCGAGCGGGACGAGCCATGCAGCCTCCTTCTGGCCAGCTCCGGTTCCGCCAATGTAGTTGGTGCCATAGTCAATCCAGAAACTGATCATGATTCCGAGGGTAATGCTGAGCTGCTGGAGACCAACGAGCGCACCTCGGACTTCGGGTGGGGCAATTTCGGCATTGTACATGGGAACAATCATGGAGAGTGAACCGACACCCATACCAGTTATGAAACGGCCACCAAGGATAGCGTTGTGGCCTTGGCCAGCAGACGCAGTACACTGGACGACGACACCGACGATAAAGACGACGACGTTGATGAGAATGGCGTATTTGCGGGAGAGAATCTCAGCGAGGAAACCAGAGTACATTGTTCCGAACCAAGCACCGAGTTCCAGGATAGAGACAAGCCAGCCCTGCTTGGAGGAGTTCCATGTGAGCTTTACCGGGTCATCGATGTAGTCGCCCATGTCTAATCGTCGTCAACATTTAATCGTTTACTAAGATGGTATGGTGAAGACTTACGCTCCTTGAAAGAGTGCATGGTAAGCACACCAGAGAAGACACCCTGGTTGTATCCATAAAGCAGACCGCCCAAGCAAGCGAAGCAAGCAATACCAAAGACCCTCGCATTCTTGACCAAAGCCGCAGGTCCCGATGCACCGGCGAGTGCTTGACGGCGAGCCAAAGCGGCCACCTCAAAGTCGGAGGCACCACCACCGACAGGAGCCATATTGATGGTTCGAGTGCTTGTGTGTTGTGAGTGGAAACAAACAAGTCAAAAAGACAACGGCAGGCACGATTCAAGACGTGCAGGGACAGCCAGACAGCTCTTTATACAAGCCCTTTGACCGGTCGTTGGAATCCCAGTACCAGGGAAATCATGGGGAACCGGGTCCTACATATGCAATCCCAATTTGCCTCTGGAACGCCTAGTCAGCAACCATAGTCTCGCGTAACGGGAGCGTATGCTGAATGGTCGTTGGTGCGAAGCTTTCGCGTGGCGGATAAATACGCGGTTAAGCTCAGTGTCACCGACGCTTAATTGGCACAGCGACCGCGATATAAGCCTCGGTGGCTGGCATGGCACTGGCACAGTGTGCTTTCTTTGTAAGGCATGCACGTAGTCTGGAAGCCGCTGACAAGATGGCGCACCATTGACTCCAAGAGTGGACGGGCACTGGCGGCCGCGGGGGGAGTGCTGTTGGGTAGCCTTTGATGTTGGACAACTATGCAGACGGCTGAATTCGTCTTATTCGTATCATTGTCAAGGCGTCGATGCTGACTCGAGGTATCTTGGCTCCTTTTTTAAAATGTCGAATTTCCATCTCGCCATGTCATGCCTCCTGCCAGCTGCCATGCCCGCGTTGATCCCAATATATGGTAAAGGGCCCTGCCTGGTGCCTCCATCACCTTCACAAATGGCATAGATTAACCTCGTGCATTTACCGGTCCGTGGAGCTAGCCGCCGTGAGCGGCCGTCAGCGGTCAGCCCCCGCCTCCGTTGGCGGCTTGCAGTGTGGAGACTCCAGAGCGGGTTGCTAGCGTGACGGAGGAATTCTGCCTAAATTGCAGGATATCGGTCTTCATCATGGCGCCAACGAAGCCGCGCGTGCGCCAAAGTCGGAGTTATCGCTTCCATGATACATGGTGATGGAAGAGGATTTATCAATTAATTTTCTCCGGGTTTTATTCCCGTTCTCTCGATCCTCCGATGATGGATGGTCGGCGTGGAGTTGAGCATGAGTGTGGAGAGGGCCGTAGGGCCGATGTGGGCAGGTGGAGCACTGGGCCATCGCCGTAGCCAATCATAGTCACGCCATCAGTCATGTCACGTGCTTACTGGTTGATCTCCACTTGTTGTCCAGACCTCTTGTCCTTGTCCACCGTACTGCCATCTCCACATGTAAGTTTTCCGACCTACAGCGATACTTTCTTGGCATGACTTGTGATTTGTAGCATTGAAGGAACACAGGGTGTATTGATTGCGGCACGACTGTACTCTCGCGGCGCAGCATTCCTTGATTCAAGGCAGTAGGGGCCATTTCTTCTCGTCTTTCCTACTTTCCACGCCCTGCTTCTTGCGTGAGAAGTATCATTATCCTTTTTCATTTCCCGTCATATCTAACTGCGTCTCTTACTTACCTCCTCCTGTACTTTCTTCACGGAATCTCAGCGCCGAAAATCCGTGATAGATTACCGTAGTGGTGGCCATACTCTTCGTCGAGAAACGCGGCTATTTCTGGATCCAACAAGCGCCGAACGGTGGTACAAACCTAAACGCCGCATCGTTGTGAAAAAATGTTATTCATGTGATGTGAAAAGGGAAGCGGCGATGCTGGCGATTGACACCAAGAAACCTGTGTTGTGAACGAAAAACGTCATATTCGCCCCATCGTGAGACGATACCCCTCGCCATCAGGCCATAAGGGCTCTGTATCTGGAATTTGAGCGCGCCTCAATACTACGCCGCAAGAACGTACAGGAAGTGGCGAAGTTCGTTGAGGTGTGACTTCCTTTCAGATTGGCTACGGTGAACGAGAACCCAACGCAAACCACCCTTCTGAACTATACTGAGACCGATATAGTGACCTAGTCGAATGTTGGTTGTCGCCTGGAGGAAGTGGCGAGGGTCTTGATATGAGACACTGCCTGCATTTGCGACGGAAGCAGGAGCCCGCATTGAAATCAGAATCTGCTTGATGCTGAAAGACTGAGAACATATGGTAAGTGCATCAAGGTGAGGTGAGAATATAAACACTGGTCCCAGCAGCGTAGCTATGACATATCAAACACACCAATACTTCACACCATAGTTTACAAAGCCTTACACAACCACGTTTTCCACGAAAATGGAGTTTCTCTATGTACTACTTCTCAGTCTGACTTTCAATAGAGTCTATGCCTCTTTGCCCTACGTTCTTTCGGACTTTGGTCAGTATTCCTTTCTACAGTGTCAATCTTCTGGCATATGTCCTAACTTCCATGCAGACAACGACCACTTTGTGCCCAGACAAGTCCCGCCACTTAATGCTTCGCTGAGTTCGGCTCCTCCAGATACGTTGGTTACAGAGACAGCCAAGTGGTCCGGCACGACGCTTACATCTGAGAGCTCTGTGTGGACATCTTCGACGGTGATTGCGTCTGGTACCAACAACTCAAGCCGTCAGCCCGCATCATCGGTTTCCACTACTTCGAGTCCATCAATCGGAAGCATCCTCAGCCCGACGTTTACAAGTCAGAACATCTCAGTCACAACTTCTTCGGATTTAGCATCGACTAGCTTGTCGGCGCAACCGGAATCGAAACCATCTTCCGTTGTCGCCTCTATCTCACCAATCTCAGGAAATTTGACGTCATCCTTCCTCTTCCCGTCACTGGCAACTTCACCAAGTTCTGGAATAACAGTCTGATCTAATACCGTCGGGAATACGCCTGGTATATCAACTATCATCAGCTCAGTCATTGTAACCGCTACAGTCACAGCCTCAAACGGTGAACCTAGTACAGTCATTTTCACGACCACTCCACAACCTGGTATCTCCAACGCCGGGACTATGTCTTCCAACCAGCCATCGCAACCTTCTACGCCCCCGGCAGTCATCCCAACAGAATCTAGTCTCGAAGCAGTCATCGAAAACGTCACATATCCCCTGCCTTCGCCAGATGAGGGTGCAGTCGAGGTTATGCTTGTTGATGGCTCCATGGCTCAGCTCATGGCAAACAAGATCATCATTGGAAGCCAAAGTGTAACCATCCCATCGGATCTGACCAGTTCAACGGAACTTCCTGGCGGTATCACGGTCAGACCCGAAGAGGCTACTAAACCTGAAGATGGCCAACACGACGGCGGAGGTGGCGGGCTTTTCGGTATACTAGGCAGCATAGCGAAAGGTGCTACATCAGCCGTGGGAGGGGCAATTGGTGGAATTGATTCCGTCACTACGGGTGCCTTGGCCTTTGCTGGAGGCGCTACTGGCGCTGCCGCTGGCTTATCTGCTCCACTCTCAGGCGCCATCGGCGATATAGGAAAATTTACATCCACCATCAACGGCGTCCAAAAGTCATTTCCTGGCAGCCAGCTCACCCAGGGCGCACTAAACATCCTCAACAACGCAAAAAAGCTCACCCGGCAGTCTTTGGACTGGATGAAATCGACACAAAACTTGGTCCAGAACTTTGACAAGTTGCCAGTTGAGGTGTAGTCACAGGTCAAGGCAAAGGCTGGAGAGTTTGCAAAAGCCGGTGGCATCTTGGCTGAGTGCAAAGCTGCACTGGAGGCTTTCAAGAACTTCCCTTGGGAAGCAGCGGAAGTGCCGAGCAAGACGGGCGGACCGAGCGCGACGAAGGAGCCGTCGGAGACAGCCTCGATGAAGAGTACCGATATAAAGTCTACGGAGCAGAGTACGACGTCTATGGAGTCTTCTACGGCGATGTCTTCGACGACGCAGAGTGCCAGTTCTACGGTAACATCGAGCCAAACAACTTCTTCCAGTAGCGGCACGCCAACTCCGACTGCTGATGTCGTGAAACAATATATAATATCTTCCCACGATGGAACGCCGTTAGAGGTCTTCAAGGACTTCGTTAATAAACTCGACGGAGGAAAGGGTAGGTTAGACCATTGGGAGATCCTTCAATCTCAAATGTATGTCGCCACGATAAACGCTACACAAGCGGCGGAGATAATGAAGGGACATGATTTCATAGAGGACGTCTTCCGCAATGAAGGCATACCGGGAGAAGATGAAGGACTATCTGAAGACTATCGAGCGATTGGACAGGTGCTGCCTGATGACCGACTCTTTCTCCCATCAACGAAGCCAGTCATTCTTCATCATCGGCCGACCAAAACTCCGGAAAACGCCAATCGACTTGGTCTGCGGGCTCTGGGCAATCCGATTTCTAATGCGCCCTGGTGGAAAAAAATGCTCTCTGCACCACCGCCTGGCCCCAACGAAGCACCTCTCACACCACCTAATTATCCAGGATATCTGGCTGATGATACTGGAGGTGCCGGCACGACGATCTATATTCTCGACGATGGATTTGATCCCGACCTCCCTGTAAGTACGTCAATTCACTGTCAGGACTTGACTAAATAATATAGGACTTTGCTGCAAACGGGAGGACAGTAAACACTCATGTTGTACCTAACACATACACAATACCAGAAATGGTGCAAGCACGTGGCGTCGCAGAAGATATTAGAAGCGGTTCAAAGGCACATGGAACCATGTAAGTTATGAAACCAGACATAACCTCTTTTGGACCAATCTAAATATATCCATAGTATGGCGAGCCTTGCCGGGGGAGCGATCACGGGAGTAGCGCCAAAAGCAGACTTGTATCTTGTCAAAGTCAAAGGCCAATATCGGCACCAAGGAGATTCACAACACACATCTACGACTTTCCATAGCGTGTCATCAATTTGGTACTGGAGTCGTCATGTGCGGTCTCATGTACTGGAGAGAAACAATGCTAGAAAGAACGGGGGTCCTGAAGTAAAGTCAGTTGTAAACATGTCCTGGGGTAAGTACACAATGACGCATCAGCTCTACTATAGCGTAAACTGAAACTTATGTACGCAGGTATCAAAAGAGCTCTCTACACCAACCAAAGAAGTACGCTAGATGAAATGGAAAAGCTTCTTCAGGCCTTCCTCGACTTTTGCAAGAACAACCAAATTCCGGTCATCGTCGCTGCAGGTAACAAACCAGTCACCGATGATGTGAAGGACAATTTACCACATTCACTATCCAAACGAGACGACACCATGGTCATAGTAGGAGCTGTCAACGAGGCGGGACAAGTGATTCCAGAAATGGTAAACGACAGCAATGGCCTCGTTCAAGTCTACTCTCCAGGCGCGAACATCGAAACACCCACCGACACGTCTTCAGGCACAAGTCAGGCTGCCGCAATTGTGGTATGTACAACCCCATCTCTATAACACCACGTTAACTAACATTTGTGCAGTCCGGTCTCGTAGCGTACTACAACGGCCTACCAAACCTCCAAATCTTCGAAGCGGCTCCACCTGGCGGTATCTGGGGCGCAAAGGGCATGCTGAAGTCACATGCATGGCCTAGATCTGCTCCAAACTCACCCATCAAAGTCGTGTATAACCTGGCTAGGGGAGATCCCGTTCATGCGGGGCTTTCGTGTGTTCAGCGCCGTGATAAATTTGGAAGAAGACAGAACGGAGGAATTTGCTCTTTGTCGACATCCGTCGGGTAAGAGAATTATCATTGGATTCTATCCTTTTTGTGCTAACGCTGTTGATAGCTCCTCTAAGTCATCTCAATCCATGACAACAAGTTCCACCGCCTCGACAACTGCGATCTCATCTTCCGACTTGTCGGTGACACTCAGCGCCCCGACAAGTCTGTCGTCCTCGATCAGTTCCTCGGGAGAATCTTCTCCGTCGCCATCGCGATCGATATCGCCGTTGGAATCACTATTACTATCGCTATCGCCATCGCCATCGCCGTCGCCATCGCCGTCACCTACATCCGCTAGCACTGCCGAGGTATTGTCTTCCCTGTCGCCATCAAGATCACTATCACCATTAGAATCGATCTTGCTATCACTATCGCCATCCTCTATACCAGCCAGTACTACCGAGGTGTCGTCTTCACCGTCGTCATCACGTTCGTTATCGCCATTGGAATCGCTTTTGCTCAAGCCGTCGCCTCACCCGTCGGCATCACGATCGCTATCGCCATTGGAATCGCTGTTGCTATCACTATCGCCATCCTCTACACTAACTAGCACTGCCTCATCACCATCTTCACCGCCGTCATCACGTTCGCTATCGCCATTGGAATCGCTGTTGCTTAGGCCGTCGCCTCACCCGTCGCCATCACAATCGCTATCGCCATTGGAATCACTGTTGCTATCACTATCGCCATCCTCTACACCGGCCAGTACTACCGAGGTACTATCTTCCCCGTCCTCATCACGTTCGCTATCGCCATTGGAATCGCTGTTGCTTAGTCCGTCGCCTCACCCGTCGCCATCACGTTCACGATCGTCATTGGAATCGCTGTTACTTAGGCCGTCGGAATCGCTATTGCTTAGGCCGTCGCCTAACCCATCGCCATCACAATCGCTATCGCCATTGGAATCGCTGTTGCTATCGCTATCGCCATCCTCTACATCAACTAGCACTGCCGAGGCATCGTCTTCACCGTCGCCATCACGTTCACGATCGCCATTGGAATCGCTGTTGATATCGATGTTGGTAGCGCTAACGCCATCCCCTACACCGACCACCACTGAACCCCCTAAGCAACACTCGGTAAGTCACGGCCAGTTAAAACCAACTTCCACGCCAGATCCCTGTAGAAGGAGCAGGCCGCCAACTAGCTTTTACGTCCCGATATGTTAGATGAGGGGTAAAATGACGCAATGACATGATAGGTAACGGAGTAACAGTGCAGGAGCACGGTAGCTAGTTCGTGGTATAGATAGAGGTCATCTCCCATACTCTAATGAGATACCTTTACTCCCACTTCTTCATCTTATTATCCCCATCGTTGTGCGGACGGACTACCGGTAGGACAACATGATTTTTGGTGGCTTTATTATCCCATGTTTCACTCAAAGACTATTGTATAGCTTACGGTATGTGTCACTAACACTATGGCGTACTGTTAAGGCAAGGCTCATTCTTGTTGTAGTCATGGTCATGTGTGGGCATATCCACCATACCCGGTACTTAGGGACTGGCGCCTTGGCGGATATCACGATCATTACACTCTTCTCTGTTCCACATTTGTTTGAACCGCCCCTCTGCGCGTCATGGCATTAAGCCACGACAATTCTTGCATGACCTGTTATGGTGCTGAGTGGCGCAGCACGTGCACAGAAACAGTACCGGTACTGTACCCAGCCACTGGACAGCCACTGGATGCGACACTCAATTCTGTACAATATTCGTCTTTTCTTCAACATAGGTACCCGGCCTACGTCTGGGAAGATTACATGTGAGGTCGAAGCGAGACTTTTTAAAGCCTCGTAAATTCATCTCATCGCTAAAGGAACAGGCAGCCGTCAATGTCCTGAGACGCGACTAATTATAATGGCAAAACATATTCGGCACCCCCCATGTGCTATTCGGCACCCCCCAAAGATAAGATAAGCAAAGTCACGTGACGCCACCGGGTGCCCGTAGAAATCATTGAAATATCCTGCCAGAATCGACAGTAAAAATAGTTGCCTAACCGGGTAGTATCATCACGTGACGCCGCTGGACACTCGTAGAAGTCAATGAAATATCTTGCTAGAATCGACAGTTTTGAAAAAGAACTGCCTCATTAGGAAGTAGCACGTGACCCTACCCATCACTGTCACCACCAAAAAAAAAGTGTCACGTGACCTACCACTCATTATCTCTAGCCAAAATTCTTGTCACGTGATCCTACCCTTCACTATCACCTCTAAAGGAACTATACTACTATAATTATTAGATGGAAGCTTGTTTCCTGCCGTAACAGCGCCCATAAAAAGTATTGCCTAATCGGGTGATATCTTCGAAACTGTCGATTGTAGTAGGATATTTCTTGACACTACGGGCACCTGGCGGCGTCACGTGACTTTGCTTATCTTATCTTTGGGGGTGGCCGAATAGCAGATGGGGGGTGCCGAATATGTTTTGCCATTATAATAGCGTCGAGGCTTGTGGCACAGCCCACCAACTCCCTACAGTCTATGTGTCCACACTTGTTTAGCGGACTTGTTAATAGACATCAACTTTCTATCTCATCATGCTTCAACCCCGTTCTTTCGATTACTTCCAAATAATGAAAGCTACATAATTCGTCGAATTAGCTTCCTTCAAAAACGCTCCATTTAGTTCACTACATCACCACCTCAACATGTAGAGCATACTAAAGCGCATGTTCAAGCGGGAGTCCCCGTCCTTCCCCAACATCTCAATCATGGGCTTCGACAGATCTGGAAAAACAACAATCCTCCAAAAACTTGCCTGCACCCCAATCACCACCTGGAAGCCCACCATTGGATTCCCTATCGAGATAGCAAACATCAAAATCCAAAGCCCTGCCCAGGAGAGGGGGACCAACAAGCTAGAGCTCACCGTATGGCTGACCCGTGTTGGGGGGTCTTCAAACATGCACGGCTTCATTCAAAAAGTAATGATTGACTACGCTGCGACGTCTGCGGTCGTGTGGGTCGTCGATGCTGCGAGTGACGCCGATGTAATGGCAGAGAGTAGGTATGAGCTGGTGAGACATGTGAAGGCACTTGAGAAAAGAGAGGTGGGTCTTGGGAAGGAGTTTCCGATCATGATGTAGGTCTCCAGTGTCGCAAATTCTCGGAGGGACCTGCTAATGGTGGCGTGTAAGGCTGCTCACGAGGACGGACTTGCCCAATAGGAAAAGTATGGAAAGTATACGCGCTCAGTTCGACGGTATTCTTGGAGACAGGAAAGTTGCGTGGTTCGAAACATGTCCTACGGCACCTCTACCTTCTAGGGGGCTACCGGAAGCTTTTGCCTGGCTCGGCGATACCATCACTTCGCTCTGCGAGACCGAAAAAGCCGTAGACTCTAAGCTTGCCGATATGCGCGCTCCCTCTGCGCTCGCAGCGAAGCTAGAAGAATGGCTTTCGCGCGCGGAAAAAGACGTCCCTGCTGAAGCTCTGCTACAGCAATTCTACGCTCTAGAGCTTCCAGCCTGAGACCATTATACCCGTCTTCGCCTCGTGTATATCCTACTGCTTAAGTACGGCCGTAGAGAAGGTATGTCGCGCCGCCCCCACCCTGCCTACCACGCACTCTTCCCTTTCCACCACCCCGTTCCTTACTCACACAAAACCTTTAGGCAAAGACAAAATCTTCACAGGCTTCAAATCGTATATCGACCACAGCGGGAAAATTCACGGCAAGTCGTTCCACATGACGAAGACGTATTTTTGGGTGCAGATGGTGCATCTGGGCATCGCATCCATGGATGTCAACGCCGACGCGCACTCGCGGAAAACATACCGGGATGATGACGCCAGTCTGGATGATTTTGCGAATTTTTTTACAATGAATTGGTATCTTGTTGACGAGCAGCTGTGGGCGGATTACTATTCAAAGGAGGAGATGATGAGCATGGAGGCATGCGAGGGCGTGGTATTCCCGGATATCAAAGCTTTGCCGGATGTAGTGGCGAGTAAGTCGGCGGAATACGTTACAAAGACCGTGCCGATGGAGAGCGTGTCGGTGTCAAGTACGACGGCTTTGGTGTGAATGAGGTTGGTGAGATTGTGCAGTTGTGTTCTTTTGAATAGTGCCGGTGGACATGAAATTGTAACAATGTCAGTGTAAACTTGGCCGAAAAGTCAGAGAAACAGCAATGAGACCATTTGAGGCTTGCTAAACTGAATACGCAGTGCTAGTGCTCAGCTGTATCTTACTTGGGTGCCTCAAATACAAGGCGCAAATGGGTACTAACACCTACCTAAAATCGCTAGTCTACTGTATAGCTTATCTGTCGCTAACGCTGTGGCGCACTGCTTAGCCTTACTGGTACTGTCTGGTGGCCTTAAACGGCCTTGCGACTCTTAAGCTCGCCCACTCGCAACATTACACAACCTATGCTCTAACAATGCCGGGCAAAAACCTTCACAATAACATCGAGGTCTATGACTTTATCTTGGTCGGAGCGGGATCTGCCTCATGCTTAATTGCGTCGCGTCTCTCGCAGCAGTTGCCCGACCACCAGATCCTTGTTCTAGAAGCCGGAGAACATATTCGCAATGATCCCAAAGTCCAGACGCCCGGGCTATCAGTGTCCCTGCAGGAGAATCCAGCTTATGATTGGCAATATTGCTCCGCGCCCGAGCCGGGCTTGAATAACAGCAGGGTGAAGCATCCGAGGGGCAGATTGGTGGGCGGTACCAGTGCGATTAATAGTCACAGTGTGGTATTTCCTAACCACGAATGGCAAGATCGTCTAGCAGAGGAGCTTCTGCCAGGTGCGGGCAGAGAAGATTGGAGCGCACAGGGCATGAGGGATTGCTACAGAAGATGGCAAGCAGAACAGTCGTCTGTGCCTAAAGTGGATGACGAAGATGTGGCATCTGTGGATCGTGTGCAGGTATCATATCCGCGTACCATGGACCTTCTTCAAACTCGATGGATAGAAGCATTCGAGGAGCTTAGCCATTCGAAGAGTCCTACGGGGTTTACCGAGAGCTCTGCCGGAGCAACCACTGTCACTAATGCGATTGACGCTTCAAAAGGCGAGCGCAGCCACGCAGGCACAGCGTTCCTAGAACCCGCATTGGCACGTGGTAATGTGACTTTGAAGACTGGCGTAAAAGTCGACAAGATTGCATTCGATGAAGCCTTGACCGCTGATGGGAAACTCAATGCTCGGGGTGTTCACTACACGTACCAAGGCGAGAAGCATCTGATTAGTGGTCGACAGATCATTCTCTGCGCAGGCGTATTTGAATCTCCCGCGATCTTGGAACGATCCGGTATCGGGTCCAAAACCATCCTCGCAGCCGCCAACATCCCAGTCCTGTACGAGCTCCCAGGAGTCGGCGAAAACCTACAAGATCATCTAAACTGCGGCTTATCATGCGAAGTCAAAGACAACATCCCAACTCACGACATCAACTTCAGAAACCCCGAGTTACGCAAAGCCGCACTCCTCGAATACGAACGCAGCCACACCGGCCGCTTCTCAGAAGGCGGAGCCTACAGTTTCGCCTTTACCCCCCTACAACTACTAGAAACACCCTCCGAGACACAAGAACTCATCCACAAAGTCCAGCAATTCGTAGCACAAGAAACCAACCCAAGCCGAAAAGCCCAGTACACCTTTCTTCAAGAGACGATTGAAAGCCCCACTGAAGCAACAGCCACGAACTTCATGTTGCGTACCCAGCGCCACAAAGACGCCGACTACTTCCCCAAAGGCAAACCGTCATTCGTCCAAGGCAACTACGTCACCGTCGTTGCAATGCTAGCTCACCCCTTCTCACGCGGAAGCTGCCACATCGCCTCCCCCGATGCTTCACAGCAACCCGACATAAAATTCAACTACCTCTCCCACCCTCTTGATACAGAAATTCTAGCACGCCACTTACGCCTTATCGAGCGGCTCTTCCAGGGGCCCACCTTTTCCGCCATTGCAAAGCCGAACGGAAGGCGACTGCCTCGAAGTTTCCCCCACCCGGTAACATCACTTGACGATGCAAAGGGGATTCTGCCAATTAATTCAGCGACGAATTATCATCCCTGCGGTACTTGTTCTATGATGAGGGAGGAGCTGGGGGGCGTGGTCGACGAGCGACTGAGGGTGTATGGAACGGGAAATGTGAGGGTTTGCGATGCGGGTGTTTTGCCGATTATACCACGCGGGAATATTTTGACTGCGGTTTATGGGTTTGCTGAGAAGGCGGTTGAGATTATTTGTAGGGAGGAGGGGAGTTAGTTGTTTTGTTGCACTGAGCTGTGTTCTGTTGAGTTAAGGATTGGATCGTTGGATCGTCCGTGGGGGTAAAAGTGTGGGGAATGTATTGGAAAGCTTGGAACGGTACGTTCTCTGCCACCGGTATCGTTAGGCAGGTTAGAATTTAAGTGTCACTATGTTGCTGGAGTTAAAGGAAAGTTATTGCACTTGACACCGTAATCGTCCGCCGTAACGGTGGACTAGTAGATGGGTTCGTGCATCAATTCGCCGTACCAAGCCGCTTCCCGCCTTGGTAAATAAAAGTCTAGCAGATAATCAAGAAATACTAGTCATATTTGGTAGTTTCCAGGAGCTTCTTTGGTGAAGGAATGGGAGCAAAAATAAACGGGAGCAAAAAAAAGAAACTAGTAGCTGGGGGGGAGCCTCTTTACTAAGCCCTTAGGAAGTTGCCGTTGGAGAGACTCGAACTTGGGGTCCGGCGCTACTACGTTATAGGTGACATTATAAGAGTTGGCTGCGAAACCACTCAGCCGGGAGTTCATAGTCAGGTTGAGATTTTTTCTATTATCAAACTATATATACTCAAGAAATAGGTGAGGGTGCAGACCAAAGAGTATGCAGCACTGACGTAGTATGCGCAAATCTACGTTGCGAGCATGTGACAGAGTTGCGTATTGGGAGAGTGGCGAAGAGTGAGCACGTTTACAGCAGCCCGTGCGGCCGCTTGCACGTGATGAATAGCATACCGGTAGCCTGCTGCCTGCTCCCTCGAAAACCACCGTGCTTAGCTAACATCCCACCTTCACAGGGTTATCCCATCGCACTCTTCCAATTTACACTGTCTCACAACTTGGGTTGCTCAATATGCAAAGGACGGCAACTTCAGAAGAGACGAGGCGCCTCGCTGTGTCATTTGGCCCCTCGGTCTCAAATGATAAGACAAATGGTAAGACAACCAGCGGTGATCCTCCGCCTTCGGCCGCAACGGGACTGTTGGACCTGCCGGTTGACGGTTCTACCAAAAGTCATTCACTCTCTGAGCCAGTCAATCCTGGATCTAGCATATGTGGCCCAGATATATGAGGAATCTTCTGGCTAGAGCCAACGAGATGGCTGCAGCACTCAACTAGGTCATACGGGGCGGAGAAATCCTGTTTCAACTCTGTGCACAATACCTTCGTTATCGGTATTGGGCCCAACTATATTGTCAACGTCGCGTCTTCTCTTGATTCAGATCACATTGATAATACACAGTGCCTTACGACCCATGTTCCGGAGCTCCCAATTCCTCGCTGCTTAGGTACTTGATGAAGTGGCAGGATGACGTACTTGTTCATGTCTCGAGCACCAGGCACCACCCTGGAGAGTGTCTGGCCGGAGCTCTCGATGACACAGAAAATTTCCGTACAGGAGCAGCTGAATTGTCTTTTCCGACTCCTTCACAGTCAAACTCCTGTAGACACTGAGTCAAGCATGTGCGCTGTTCTTGAGTATATATTGCAAACTGTATTTTGGTCAAAAGACTATATGTCTACTAATGACCTTATACTAATATCTCCTAGCATTGACAGCTCTACTGTCTAGTTCGGGTACGTTGTAACGGTCTGCAGGTAGCTCTAGAGGCTGTCCTGGCATCGTAATATACGTGAACGGTTTGACATCTGCTGTCTTCAACTCTGGTTGCTTGGCCACCCCTGTTGCAGCGCTGCCTGATCCCCGTCTTCGATACAAGAAGAAACCAATGACGCCTAGTGTAACAATACCTCCCACTGCACCCACAATCAACCCACCGATTGTGCCACCGGAAAGTTTCGACTGTTCGTTCTGTGGCGCAGGTGAGACGGCAGACGTGGGCAATGGTGTAGCACTGGATGTGCCGCGTGCAGAGCTCTCGCAAAAATGACTGACCATATTGTTTTGCTTGTCCACTGCGACGATATCGGAAGTTTTCGATGCCGTGTTTGCTTGCCAGATGGAGAACCTCCCAGCTTCTTGATTGACCATTACATAGGCAGAGCTCATGAAAAGTCGGCCAAGGTCCGGTAGTTCTTTGTTATTTTCGGATTGAAGGGAGTTGGTGACAACGTTTTGGACGGATGTATTCGTCCGGACCGCGCCATTGGCGGCGATGTATGTGTCGGGAACGACGAATTCGGTGTTGGGGATTTTTACGGAGATGCTGTTCTGAAGCTTGATTGTCAGACCACCGTAGTAACTACATCATCACTTTTAGTTGTGTACATTTCGGACGAATTCAGTATTGCACCTACACGTTGTTGGGGTCAAACAGCATTGTGAAGTAATTGATATCCAAGCTTCTCGTATCCATCTTATCATCTGGAGCCCTTCCGCCTGCGAGCGACGAAAAGCTGTCGTAGTAGCTCAGTTGAAGAGACATGAGCCCTGCGAAACTGGGACTGATGCACGCTTGTATAGCCGCTGATTGCGACCCCATGAAGATGCTCATATCGGTACCATTCGGCCAGTTCAGAAGAATATCACTAATCGCCACGACCATGCCCGTCCCACACCTACCACCCTGGTACAGCGACGCCGTGAAGTTATCATTTTGATCCGCGATCAACGATCTATCCAGGCCACCAAGAACCAGTGATCCCCAAGTTTGCTTTTCTGTCGGACCACCAACTAGCTCCCAAAATATCGAGTATGCTTTTGTACCTATATCGCCGGCGGATACGAGTGCTCGCAGAAAGGATGAATTTCTACCCAGGCCAAGCTGAGATTGGTTGGCGAATGCTTGGTTGAGATCCTGCTGTGGAACACCGAACCTGAATGAGGAAAGCGAGGTGTTGGTGCCAAATCTAAGAGTATCTGCTATCCAGTCCGCCTTGAAGCCATCACTGTCCTTTCGAGTGCCGATTGATTTCTCCGTGAAGGATTTTGACTTGTCATATGCGCCGCCACGGAATGTGGCACATGCTTCAGATGAGTATTTGTCTGTGCAAAGACCAGCTATCCCGTAGATGTAGGTTTCGTTGTAATCGCTATAAGTGGTGTTGGTTAGCCATGCCAATTCTCCAAGCAGGTCGAGGCCCCTGGTGGTTTTGTTGCCCCTAACGAGCTTATAAAAGGACTAATTATATTAAAGCCTGCGACCTGTATAGAGAGACGTACCCGCTGGCAAAGAATGATATGTTCTGGTTGTTGGACCCGACAGTTATGGAAATCCCTCTTACAAAGGCTCCATTGGGCAAAGATACATTCTGGATAGGTGCAAGAATGTGCTGGGACCATTGCAATAGTCGGTGTTGAAGGTTATAACGTACAGTAAGGGAGTACTAAAGAACAAGGAACCGCTGGTTGAGGAGGACAAAAACCCGGCAAGACGGTCTCAGCCGACAACCTTTAAACGCGCGGCATAGTTTATTCATGAAAATTCGGTGTTATACTCTGTTCACGTTGTTTGCTGCATCGCAATCACCTTGGGTTAGCGTTAGCGTCTAAATCCACCAGCCGGCTAACGCCGTTTAGCGCCGAACTCGAGCATTCTGCAAAGTTGTGGATTTAATCAACAAACGGTTCGGGTCTTGCGCTGAAATGAGTGTTGGGATAAGCGCCTGCACTGCCCCGACTCATTTATACGTGTCTTGATAAGAGAAGAGCTGTGCCGCAATGGCACATCGCTAGCCTGCGGGCTATGACAAACACTTCCCCGCTAGGCCTCACCTTCTGGCAACCAGTATTTCCTCCAGAAATTCTATATCACTTACGCACGTGTGCGCAAGGCAAGGTCCCCACAATATCCTATCCGAACAAACTTTTAGAACGATATTGTTACATGTCCAATTCCATCTCCTCTAAAGTACCACACTCACTTACCATCAAGCGATAATGCGTTCTTGGAAGAAATTCGAATTCCTGGTGGTAGCAGTGTTCATGATATGTGCATGGTTTCTCTTTGACGCCCACTTCAATGGTATTCAAGGAGGACCTATTGAGGCCGGCGATTCTGAGAAGCCATCACGACACGAGGCAACAAAAACAGAAGAGCAAAAGATACTCGTACAAGAATTTCCTCAGGACGGCACGAGTGAGGAAACATCATTGACCTCCATCAAACATCAATATACAAGCACAATGACGCAAAGTAATGTGGTCGCAACACCTAACCCATCGTTACCTGATCGCGTCGTGGTTATGGCAAAACTTCCTACAGACGACACACGCTGGGTAAATACCGACCTACCAGACTGGCAATCAGCCATCTACGACATCGACACCAAAACCCCGTTTTACGCATCGACCTTGGATCCGCTCACTAACAGCACTCTACGTACCCTTCGGAACAAAGGGATGGAAGCGAACGCATACCTTGCCTACATCGTGCAAAATTACAATAATCTCCCTTCAACCATCGCATTCATTCATCCTCACAAAGACGGCTACCCGCTCGCCTGGCACACCGACAACAACGAACATTCCAACGTAGTCTCTCTACAAACCCTAAACATCAACTTCATCCAAAGCAACGGCTACGCGAATCTGCGCTGTGTTCACGACCCTGGCTGTCCGCACGAAGTGATGCCATTCCGAAATCCGCCTGAGGATCATCGAACAATTGAAGCAGCAATGCCGGAGGCGTGGCGAGACTTGTTCAATAATACGGATGTACCGCACATACTGGCGACGCCTTGCTGTGCGCAGTTTGCCGTGTCGAGCAAGCAAGTGCAGAAGCGGCCGTTGGAAGAATACAAAAAGTATTATACTTGGTTGATGGACACTCCGCTGAAGGATGAGACTAGTGGACGGGTGTTCGAGTATCTTTGGCACGTTTTGTTCGGTCAGGACCCGGTTTAGTAAGTATCCGATGAACTAGAGAATGAGAATGTGCTGCTGCTGACTTTGATAAGCTGTCCTGCATTCGAGAAGTGTTATTGCGATGTGTATAACAGATGTTGAGCATATACTGTTTCTGATGCATGTCGATACGGAATTCTCCGGCAGGCACCGGAGTTTTCGTCCATTTCACGACATGGCACCATCGATTTTTTCCAAAGACGACGCACATTGGCTGATTTGATAGCAAGAATTTGAATATTGACCTCAGGCCATGAAGCATGAAAGAGTTGGATGAGGAGAGACAGAGTCGGTGTATTATGCAACACTATGATCGGTATCGGCGCATTAAAAACTCGCCGCCATCAGAAATTCGCCGCCTAACCCTAACTGATCTTCCAAGTTTTGAGATCTGCACCTCGTCAATTATGGCAATGATGGCACTGTGGGTATGGCGCGGTCTAGGGTCGCTTGTTGTGCTTGGAAGAGGAGGTGATGTCACGCAGAAATAAAGTTGTCGTACCGCTGACTGTACATACACGAGTTATTTTCTGGACGATCGAGCTTCGGCTAGTCGTGAACTTTGATGAAAAGATCGGGGAAGTCGGCTTGTTGGCCTCTCTTTGCACATTCATTGATATACTCAGTAGTCTCAGTCGTATGTAGCGCATTGGCTACAAGATCCCAAGGTTGTGAGCATGGTGGAGTCACGCGATCAGTGAGATGCTGCACATCTGCATTTCCCTCGCCAACTATTCACGATAGAGACTGGTATCTTACTCATACGAACCTATCTAATATACTTGGCCTTGACAAGTAGTTCAGACTTATCCCACAGGAAAAAAACCTTCTGATCAAGCCAACGGTCACTTTCGGGACACAACTCAAAATCGAAGTGCCATGTAAGGTGTGCAAGGATGACGCGCATCTCATGCCAAGCCAGACTGCGTCGAAACATTAGCTTTTGTCGGGCTGTGTGCAAGATTTCGAACATGTGGAAACTCACTTCTGGCCAATACAATTGCGCGGTCCGACCGAGAATGGGTTCAGTACATCTTTGCGGTCGCTGTCGTAGCCGCCCTCGGGCAGCCAGCGCTCGGGGATGAACGAGTCAGGATCTTTGAAGTTGAGTGGGTGGTGGTACGCAGCATAATGAGGAACTGCAATGCGGGTCTAAAGTGATAGATGGCTTAGTAAAAGTATTACAGTTGGATCTGTTCTTGGAGACGACTTACGTTTTCAGGAATCATGTCTCCGCAAATGACATTGCCTCCCTTGGGTACCCTGCGAAAGAGTGCAAGTGGAGCAGCTGGGTATATTCTTAGACCTTCTGTTAGGCATGCGTTCATGAAGGGCAGATGAGCTAAAGCCTCAAGCGTCATGTCCTCCTTCTTTAGGGCGCGTATCTCGGCTTGGAGTCTCTGGAGGTATGTCGGGTTTTTTAGCAAGAGGTATGTTAGGCCAGATATTAAAGTAGCTGTAGTCTCAGTTCCAGCCAACATGAAGGAACTAGCATCAGCCGCCAAAACCCCCGGCGACAAATGAGGTTGGTCACCTTTCTCCATAACAAGCTTCCATATATCAGGTTTTCCGATGTCGACACCTTTTTCCATTCGTTTCACTACTCGATCATAAGAGTGTAAATAGTGCATCTCTGCGCCTTTCTTGACCGATGTGGGCATTGCCATTCGTAGTATAGTCTTTATGGGCTTATACTCCAGTGCGATGCGTGAGATTGAGTTCGATCGGACATGTCCAAAGACCGCCTTGAGCCAAGGTGTGTATTCGGATAGTTCAAGGAGACCCAATGGTTCCCCAAATGCCAAGTCTGCCATAACGTCGAAAGTCATCAAGTTGGTGGTTTTTACGACATCTATTTTGGCATCCGGATTCGTTGCTTGGTCCTTGATAAGGTTTACTAGCTTTTGGACATATCCAAGGATCAAGGGTTCTTGCATTCGCAAAGCCTTCTCGCTGAACGCAGGTGCATACATCCTTCGTCGTGCTCTGTGGATTTCTGTGACAGGTTGCGAGCCCATGGAGTACTCGCCTTTGATGTTTGGTGGAAAAGTTGCAGAATCCTTGGTGTTTTCGATCTTGCCTGCTCCGGCGCCGGCGATGTCTTTCCAGGCACGGGGCGTTATGTAGGTCAACCGATCAGGTCCGAGCCGGACAATTTCGCCATATTTTTTGTGCATTTCATGTTCCCATTCAATCTCTTCGCCACGTAAGAGTTTGTAGAAGAAGAGAAACCCGGTAGCCGCAGCGAGTTTTGGGCCAGGATCTGTTGGCAGAACTTAGTAAGGATTGCATTCACACCAGTAGTCTTGACCTACACTTGCGCAAAGGATGAAAGTACACATTGTAGAAACATGTGACAATGAACTTCAAAAGAGTCTGTCTATTGGTCAGTAAACCGTCCACGCGCAATAATGAAAGACTTTACTGACCAGTCCAAGGATTGAACCGACAATGATAAAGACGTTGCCAATGTTGAATGAGCGAAATAAGTGCTTAACATGGTGGGCGTTCTCCATGGTGGGCAATTGGAACTACCGTTGAGTTTGCAAAACGTCTTTGCGTCTCAAGGGTTGCCCTAAATGAGAGTAGAGAAGCACGAAACTTTTCGTTGTGGAAGAACAATTATGAATTCTACGAGTGGTGTGATGTAGACTAAAGTATGTCAAGGGATATTGACGTAGTTTATCTATAAATACTGAACGGTGTAGGGTAAGCAAGGTCAGGTTGCCTAACTGTTCGTACGAGCCCAATCATTATGCGCAATGTGATGGCCATGAGTGTGTATTCCGGAGAGTCGGGGGATCGGATGGTCGGCGCATTGTTAAGGTGAGATCGGTACGGGGAAATATCGAAATCGCATTCTTTCTACATGGTATAATTTTCTTCTTCGACGAGATATTGAGCCCACGAAGTAGTGTTTTACTGCGATAAACCATCTAGCTTTGACACTTTTTCCACACTGAATCGAGCTTTAGGATCCATAGCGTTAGAATTAGTAGCTAAGGAGTCCGTTGTTTTGTAAACTCCCTCTCAACCAAACTAGGGATATAGCTCAACCCCGATGTTACGTTATAAAGTTCTGACATATAGCGTTCCGTCCCGTGGGGCACTTTATCTCCGCAGACCACGAACCGCAATATGAAACGTGCGAGCCATAGTCTTATCCACAATCAAGACTAGAAGATGTCACCGGTCCATCGAATACAGCGGGCTGCATCAATGGATAGTAAGCATCAGTTGATTATTGCATCACAGTACATGAAGATAGGTATATACTTAATAGAGTATGTACAAGCGGGTGAGTATCGTGGCTTTACTACACTCGATACTACGGAGTAGTGAAGGCGACTCGGGTTACCTACTTGTGGTAAGTTGCCAAAAAAGAATTTTCTGGAGCGGCAGGACGTGATCGCCATCTATATCGTACTAATCAGTAACCAATCAGCCGGCAGATAAGCCTTGTCGTATTCGTGCACGTACAGTAATGGGCTAAGCTTTTTCTAGTGCTTACCCCGTCTTCCCTAGTGGCCCGGAGTAACGTCACGAACCTTCTTTGAGAAACACGAAAGTTTCCACATACAGAAAAATGAATCACCATCTTATTCACTCAAAGCTTGGCTCAAAACTTGGACTCAAAATATCAATGTTGCAATTTAACATAACTGTCAGCTACATGCATTCACCCTCCGTCCCTCCTCCGTCCCTCCGATGCAAAAAGGCTTGTTTTGCGGTTCTATTACCTGTTTAGCGATGGTGGTGGGAAAGGAGCTTAAACCCCGGCTTCAATGTGACACTGGAGACAGTATTTTAGAAATCTCCTATCTCCCGCTGGTATTCTAAATTTCTTGATAAGGGGGTTGTGTTACTCCGTACAGAGTACAGCCCACCCATGTCAAATCAAAGACGTGCCAGCAAGCGCCGAAGAAGTCCCATGTCTGAAGAATGCTCACGGCATATGTGTCTCCATTGCGAGCCGAACTGCATCAAGTGCAATCCTATCACAATCCATACTACCGTTACCATCCCTCTTCTCACTCTCATACCGACTCCTACACATCGCAAACTTGGCATGTAGTTGCCCCAGCTGAGGAAATAGCACATGCTCGCCGTGCATAAGCCTCGTCTCAACACGCGTCGTGTTCATCGAACGGACCAACTCCGCCCATGCGATGAGCTTGAGGTAGATATCGGAGCGCGGGAAAAAGCGGTTGCAGACCGTGGGATTCCAGCCCTTGAAGAGCTGAACAACGGGGCGCACGACTTTGGCGTACCAGTCTGGCTCCGCGCGATTGTCTTCCCAGAGACGGAAGAGCTCCTCCGTGTGCACGTCGACGTAGTCTTTCATGAGCCGGGAGAGCGCGATGGCTACTTCTTCCTCTGACGTGCATCGTACTGCTTCGTCGCGGTGTGGGAAGGAGACGAGGACCGAGCTGGGTAGTGCAGTGAATTGCGAACCGAAAATGGCCTGGCGGTCGGTATTGATGCAGTCAGCTAATGTGCGTACGCAGGTTACCAGACGGCAAATTGGACACCTGCCAAATTCCTGATCGAGCGCACGCAGATTGCCGAGAAGACAGCGCTCGTGCAAAAAGCACCCGCAGTCTGGTAACATGATTGTGCGCTTCCGTTCGTCGTGGTACGGTTTCTCGCACAACTGGCAGTTGCCCGCAGGCGCAGGATTCTTGCGAGACGTTAGTATCGCGTGGCTGAAGAAGAATTCTTTCTGGTCAGGGAGCGAGGAACTAACTTCTTCGAGCAGCTGGCTAAACAGTGAGCTTATGCCTACAGATCTGCGGGTTGAGATTGACTTACCGCTGGAACTAGGGCGCTTGTTTGCCTCCAGTTCGGAAGCAGTGTCCCAGTTTCGGCCTTCTAGTACCTTTAGTGTCGCAGTGTCGCGCATACGGGGTGACTGGGTGGGAAGTTCAACGGGGGAGCGTTGAGAGGAAAGCTCAGCGATAGGATTGAAGACGTCAGCACGAAGAAGTGGTATGCTCGCCGCCCCAGAAGAAATTAGCGCAGACAGACTCCGCAAACTGCCTGGCAGCTCACGAATCGTCATGGTTTCAATGTCATCTGCAAGGGAGTCCATCTGAGACACTGGGACACTGTTCGGGATGACAAAGTCCTCATCCAAACCCCCAGCCTCGCGTTGAATTTGAGACCAGTAAGTAGACGTAGAGCTACGGCGCGAAGGGTATACATACTCTTGTTTCGCTGCTGGCATCTTTGCCCGAACAGTGCGTGAGGTGGATGGCGTGGGGGGAATAACAGTGCCCAAGGGCGTGCTCAACGCTGGAGACGTAGCATAGCTAGGAGTAAGAACCGAAGGACGAGCCTTGACCCATACCTGTGAAGGTATGTCATGACGATCAGGCGAGGCATGTCCCCCTGACCGACCACCAGCCTCATACGCAGGCGGCGGCGTACCACCAACCACGCGCTTCCACTGCTCTTTCTGCACCCTCACCACCTCCCCATGCGCAATAAAAAACTGCGCACACTGCTCTATAATCTCCGGGTTCCTCGGCTTACCAAAGTCATGATGACTCCCAGATTTTCCACAGCGACACACGACATCTTTGCCCTCGGTCGCATAGTGAAACCTGTCGGCGTCTACACCCTGCTTCGCCCACTGCGCCTTGCGCTTCTCGCTAAACTTCTTGAAGTCAGCAATAGTGCAGGACGTGATATCTTGGTGATTAATATACAGTACCAGGCTAGCGTTGAGGTGAGTGAATTCGGCAGCCACGGCGAAAGTCTTCTCGTAGTGCCGCTTGGGGTTGCTGCATCGACACACTAATTTGCGGTCCGAGCCGATGTAATGGAGCTTACGGTCTTTTAGCGGCGTAGAGAGTGTAGGACGTGGTGTAAATTCGTTGGCGCGTCGGATGTCGATTTCGTGCGTGCGCTTGCTGCGGACGAGGACGTTGTTTGATTGAGATGGCATGATGAATATCTGTTTGATGAATATGGAACTATGTGATCTACTGGTGCTGAAAAGTGCAATTGTAGAGGATGTTCCGAGGTGTTGTTTGGAGATGGGACGGGAAAGTCATGATATTGCTTAAGAAGGGAACTCGGAGGCATATTGTTGGTGTATTGTAAACAACATGTTGGTGCATTGTGAACGAACAAAGCGAGGATTTAGTGTAGACACTGTGCGTACTGCCATGATAATTTTCTCATGGTAACTGGAGGCTGATACAGTGTGGCTGGTATCAAAGGATGAACAAAGGCATTGTGGCTTGGAACTTTTCCAAGTCCGGTACCTATCCTTCGAAAGGGATACTGCTTTTGATATGCTCAATACTGTTCACGATCTTTGCGGGGTCATGGGTAAGACATTGCTAGGGTGTCTCACATTCTTTCTCTTACTATCCAATCCCCCATAATTGACTCACAGATCTACGGGACTTCAAAGTTGCAGTACACTCCTCTTCCTGCTTTTTTTGCATCCATTGGCCAAGGCTAGGGAGTCGTTTTAGCACATCTTGTCATCTTTTCACGATCATGCCCTTCATTCGTCAAGCTCTGCGCTATAATAAAAAAATGGTTATCGAATTTACTGATGCACAACATCCTGTCCAGCTACAGGTACAGGGTGACTATTGATGCAACTTCTAGGGTCAGCCTGACTCTCCCTTCAACTCAAGGCTGGATTGCTGGATTACTGGTAGCAGCGGCGGCATCTACTTGCTGCTTGCTGCTCCTCCTCTTTCCCCCGCTTTTCACATTCATGCCTTGTATTCTCTGTCTCCCACCATCGCTCAGCCGCCTCCGCCTTGAGCTTCCTCTATCGCTCCAAGCATTCCTTTTTTCAATCTCGGCTCTCTACTTCTTAGCCTTCTCCTTCTTCGCCTTCTCCTTCTCCGCCTTCGCCAGTGCCTTCTGTGCCGGATTGGGATCGTACGTATGATCCCAAGTCTTGTGCCTGGGATCCAGCTTGTTCTCCTTTATCAGCTTCTCGACACGAATCTTCCAAGCCCGGATATCTTTCTGGATCGACGTCTTCATCTTCTTCTCTGTGAGGCCTGTTTTGCAACATGGCTTCCCAGTGTCGAAGTCGTGTCTACACCTGTAGATTCCGGTTTCTTCGTTTGGCGTGTAGTCGTTGATGTTGTCAAGTGGATACTCTGGAACACTGACAAGATCCTTGAGATACTTGACCGTGTCAGGCTTGACCTGGGGGGGTTCGGAGATGGACGAAGTGGAAGACGCCGGTGCAGTCGTTGAGCTCTCTGGCTCTTGGGCAGGAGTAGAAGCCTGTGTCTGGGTGGTCTCTTCGGCTCGGAGCAACTTCAACAGTTCCGGAAGACGAACTTTCTCGTACTCCTTGTACTCGTCTACCATTGCTTGGGTAAGCATGGTATCTTCCGCCTGTTCCCTAGAGGTCTTCTTAAGACGTGCTAATATCTCAGTGTCGGTCCCTTCCTTCATGGCTGCCACCCAGTCTCGCTCATGCTTCATTAGGTGAATTCTAAAGGCTGAGAGCGTCGCCCAGAGCCCCTGGAACTGCCTACTGGTCTGGTCATACTTGACCATCTTGCGCGCGAGCCAAACCATCCAATGATATAGGACGTAGCGTTCGGAAGGCCCGTACGAGCGCAGACGCCACACAAGACTCGGGACTAGGTTTTTGTCCATGAACGTCTTGTCATCGCCGAGGGACCAGAACTGGCGGTTGATGCCGGGTACAGTGGTGATCAGCTGAAACTCATAGTCCTCTTCGGCCTTGTCGAGCCACTGGTTCTGTGCAGCGTATAGCTGCTTCTTAGCCGAGTCGATAGTGTCGGGAACAGGGGAGGGAACAGGGGACTGTGCGGCTTGCGGATGGTTTACGTATGGTCCATGTTGTTCAGTGGGCATCCCATTGTAATATTGGTATGCCAGATACGGGGCTTGAGGAGGTGCCCCAAATCCACCGCTTGAAGCATACTGAGCATGTGCATTGCCTTGAACGATTTGGGTAGGTCCATTGTACACATTGTGGGTGTTGTATGTCTTGTATGTGTTGTTGATGGTAGGTTCTTGTTGTTGTTGTGGTCTTGCAGGTTGGCCCTGCGACTCACGTTTTCGATGTTGCTTGGCTGGCTTCCTCGGCGGCATAGACTCGTTGATAAATGTATATGTTTTCTCAGCGAGGGGTTGGCGTTGCTGCTGCTGCTGTGGTCGTCCTGCTGCAGGCTGGCCCTGCGACACGCCTTGCTGGTGTCGCTTGTTAGGTTCGACTGACGGTTCCTCACTGCGCTGGCGCTTCTGCGGGCGCGGCCCCGAACCGACGGTCTGATTGGGTTGAGACATTGTTACGCGTGTAAACAATGTCGGCGAAAGGAAGGAAGAAAATGAGTCGATATGATAAAGTTGAAACAGTAGCAAGTGGTTGCGAGTTGAATCAACTGTATCGTGCAGTGTAAGGTGTCTGACGCTCTTTTTGACAATATATATACTACGTAGGCTGTTGTGAGCAAGTATTGAAGGTCTGTGCGACCGCCGTAGACCCATGTATTTTGCCTTTCACTTGCAGGTTCATGAGTCTGCTTCACCTCCATCTGATCTTTTTGGGATTAGTTCGCGGGGAGCCTCTTGGAAACCCACCAATGAAGTGAATCAGGACAGCCTGGAACTTAGACAGAACGAAGGAGAGAGAAGGCTGGGGATATGACGACTAGATTCATGATTACAGATTAGAATGAAGTAAATGGGAAATGAGGCGCATGTGGTATAGAAGATTCTAGGATGCTGCATATCGCTGTCAGAGCTTAAGGAAGTGCGCATTAATAGAGATTAAAGATCTGCGAGCTCATCAAGCCCTTTTTACATTTTTTTTATCGGAGTGTCATCTGCGCAGTCACGCTGTTCCAACTTACAGCGTACTCACTGCTTTGTTAGCCGCTGGTCGTCCCTCGACTATCCCTTCTGCAAGCCCATAGAAGCCTCCACACTTAGCAGCAGACCCAATGTTACTTGAAAGACAGTTGGCACATACTAGAAATGACCAAAGCGCGGAGGACTATTCGAATAGCCTCCATTTGTCCCGTACGTTAATCTCTGGCTAGTTGCCTACCTACAGAAAACAATGTTCCTAGAAAGACAAGATGAAACTTCAACGAGGCTTTTGCCTGCCAGAAAGTGCTAGCACATAAGCCCCATACCACTACGTAAAACAACCATAAGAAACATACCAATAGCAAACTCCTCATCTTACCGTACAGAACATTCTACAGCGTCAAAGCGGGCGCAGAATCACTACTTCAACGACCCTTCCCCTCGCACTCTGTTCAGTTCTTTTCTTCACAATGTCAACATGCTCACAGCGTCACTCCAACAACACCGCTCAGCCATATAACACCTCCAAAAGCATTGTATATACACACTACCAGAACTACCGCCCTCCACTCACAGCGTTCAAGAACAATGCACAGAACGCCCACACGAATGTGCACGCACAGTATGCGACAACTACATCTATATCAACTCACCTTTCGTCCCTCCCTTACTACTCCCACCAGAAAAACACACACACACACACACACACACAGCAACACACAGGGCGCAGGATTCGCCCCTTACCACCCCCAGCAACCTTCTCCACCACAACCATATCTTCCCCCAACATGTCCATCTCCCCCGCCACCCTAACCCTCGACACCGCCCTCGCCTTCCCCTCCCTACCCCCCTCCTCCACCGAAACCTGCAGCATCTGCCAGGAACTCGTCTCCGCTCCCGCCCCCTCCTACGGCACCAGATACGCAGACTGCACCCCCGCCGAAGCCACTGCTCACCACGCCACGGAGTCAAAGGCCGCCATGATTAAGGTATGCGGCCCCAAGCACTTCTTCCACACGGTGTGCATCATGAGCTGGTGGACCTCTGGTGTGGATGTAATCAACACCTGCCCGCTGGACCGCTGTGTGGCGTTTGGCGCTGAGCGCGTCGAGCAGCGGCCGACGGAGAATGTGGAGTGGGCGCCGTTTGAGGGGCATGAGGTTGATGAGGAGGAGGATGTGGAGGAGGAAGAGTATGAGGAAGAGTACCTCGAAGAAGATGACGAGGAGGTGGAGCGGGAGCTCTTGGCAGAGTTCGAGGAGGGGTTTGAGCGGGACGTGCAACTGTCTGCTGCTGGGAGGCAGCTCGCGTATGAATTTTCCCTCGAGTACCCTAACCCGGAGGTCACTGCTAACGCATTCCAGCCTGCTCCTATTTCCGTGCTGCTTGCACGGGCGAGGCAAGCTGTAGCTCCTTTTGTAGGGCGCAGTCCCTCTGAGACGGATGCTGAGGGTGAGACTGACGACGAGGCGTGAAGCATGGTTTTTGTCAGTCCGCTTCCACGCATTTTCGATAGCGGGTAAGTTGTTTTGCTGTGGTGAGTTTCTCTTTCTTAATCGTTTCGCTATCGTTTCCTAGTCTTTTGGCAGATCTTTATGTCTGTCTGACGCTGACACAAATACAACCGAGAAATTAATATTTATTTTTTCAATTATACTACATGGACTTCATCACGTGACATTCTCCTTCCCTTCTCTTTCCCCTTGCTCAACTACCCATATTCTCTTCCAGCCCCAATGCAGAAAGAATTCAATCATAGATATAGTACATCGTACATGTACACCATTGCCCTCTCATAGTCTTCAGAATATACCATATCCTAGCCCAAGCCTTATCGACTCG
>KE747818.1:313119-359286 GCA_000465215.2 Pyrenophora seminiperda CCB06 | reverse complement strand
GTCCTGGCGTATGTAGGGCCGAACTAATCTTTAGTCTTGCCTATCTTACATACTACCGCCGCATATCCCCACGCCATTAATTCGCTCGAGGTAGGGATATGATGTACACACCTTCCTCATTAACTCGAATGCCAAGAAGAGATAGACATGGTAATCGTGATGGTTCGAGGGGAAAGTGCATTATGGTACTTACTTGTTGCGGTGAGGATGTTGGGGAAGCATGGATGGCGCAGGCTTGTAGGTATATATAATGTGTGTCCCACACATGAACGCTTACGGTACGCACATTGCTCTCGGATTTCTTAGCTAACCGGGAAGTTGAAAGAATAGGATGAGGACGTAGGTACCACGCTTGAACTTGTCATTTCCAAACCACTCTAGCAATACCACCATGCTCTTCTCCATCTACTACGCAGCCGCCACCCTAGCAACAACCATCGCACACGCCTCATCACCACCACCACCTCCCCTCCCCCCGCCAAGCCCCCACCACCACCGCTCGCTCGCGCCTCAATCTAAAATGGCTCGGCAACTCCCCCACACTCCCCAAAATCCTCATCCTCTTCACCGGCGGCACCATCGCCGGCGGCTCCCTCCACGGCGCCCTCGACGACACGACAATACGGCCAATTAACCCGCACAGCCCAAGAAATCATCGCACGCAACCCCTAACTACCTGCTCAACCACACCCAACTCGCCGTCTCGGACTGGCTCGCCGAACCAGGATCTACAGGCACAAATGACGCTCTTGTAATGAACATGACGCGTTTCGCGCACGACGCCCTGTGCAGCCCCGATAGTGATATCGACGGCGCAGTGTACACGCACGGCACGAATTCGCTCGAGGAAACGGCCTTCTTGCTAGACGCGCTTGTTAATTGTGGGGGGAAAGCTATTGTTGGCACGGGGAGCATGCGTCCGTTTACCCATCTTTCATACGACGGGGATGCGAATTTCTTTGATGCGGTGATGCTAGCTGCATCTCCTTCAGCGCGCGATCGCGGCGTCATGGTCGCATTCAACGCGAGGATACTCCCGGGGTACTGGGTCACGAAGCTGCATTCTACCAACCCGGATGCTTTTGGCGCGACGGCAGGGGGTGATTTGGGTCTTTTTATTAATAGTTTACCTGTGTTTTATAATACGCCCAGTCGGTCGGTTTGGAAGCGTGAATTCGATATTGAGGCTGTGTCGGGGCATGAGACGTTCCCTGCGCTGCCTAGGGTGGATATTTTGTACGCGGCGCGCGAGTTTGATGGTAGGGCGGCGCTGGATGCGGTGAAGAATGGGGCAAGGGGTGTTGTTACTGCGGGGACGGGGAATGGGGGTGTTGTTAATGCGGAGGAGAGTATTGAGGAGGCTATGAAGGGGGGCTTGCAGGTTGTGGTTGGTACGAGGAGTCCGTTTGGGCCGGCGAGTCCGGCGAGGAGGCCTTCGTTTGCGACGGCGGGGTTGCTGCATCCGGTTCAGGCGAGGATTATGTTGCAGTTGGGGATTGCGAGTGGGATGGATATGAATGCTACGATTGGGTTGTTTGAGGGGGGTTTTAGGAAGGCGATTGGGCAGCCGTGGAGGTGAGGTGGAGATGTGGTCTGCGAGATTACTTACGTTGATGATATGATAACATTGTTTACAGATACTACAGGCAGGGTCCAAAGGCTGGCACAAGTTATAAGTATATCAGGACAGTTTGATAGCGCGCACTACACAGCGTCCCACATACTACGACGCTAGTCCCAATGTAGAAGTATGCCACATGGGAAGCTCACTCCTAATCTTACAGCAAACGCCCTAGCGCAAAAAGTGTAAGTACCGAGACTACTACATCTTTCTGAAAGCAAAAGTTACATGACACGCGCTACGACTCCTTGCCTGCTGCCTGCTGCCTGCGTGTAATCAGATCCAAGCGCGGACTCTCGACACTAGGTATCGCTCACACACACTCTCACCTACACGCACGCACGCGCCAATTCCCAGAACCATACACTGTAAATTGACTTTCTTGTCTTTGGGGGATTGGGGTAAGTGGGTACAAAAGGTGAGCGGGTTGAACGTACTGATATCGACGAACGACCAACTACCCTCACTCGCACGTCTGTCAACTCCCCTTCCTCTCCTCGACAAACACACATCCTCACCTTCATTCCCACACGACCCAAACCCACCACCATGATACAAATCCGCGCCCTCCTCTTCGCCCTAATGGCCTTCTTCATCCTCATCATCCTCATCAGCCTAACCATCATCACCACCGCGCCCCTTACCCCCCTTCACCCCTCCACATCCCCTTCCCCCTTCACCACCCTCACCACCAACCTCACCCTCACCCCGCGCCTCTCCACACCCCTCCCCCAACACCAACGCCGGGGCATCGCCTACAACGCGCCCCTCACGCCCGCACTCTTCGCTTCCCCATCCTCCCTCGCCACATGGTGCTACAACTGGGACTCCGTACCCCCCCCTCCGGCGCGTGGTTCCGCTTCACGCCCATGCTGTACAGTCTGCAGGCTGAGCATACGGGGCGCTGGAAGGCGGATGTGGAGGAGCAGGTAAGGGGGAATTGGGAGGGAGGGGGGCAGACGCCCACGTGGGTGATGGGGTGGAATGAACCGGATGGTTGCTCGTGAGTATTTTTCTTAACCGGTCTATTGAATGGGATGGGATGGGACGGGACGGGATGGGATGGGACGGGATGGGGAGGCAGACTGACTGACTGAGGAAATATAGGCCGAGTGCAGGCGGAACCTGTATCAACGTCTCCACAGCCGTGGACGCCTGGAAAACATACATGCAGCCCCTTACCAGTCTGAGCAACGCAAAAGTATATCTCGGTTCACCAGCCGTTACAAACGCTGCCTCCAGCCCTACCACAGGCTTGGGCTGGTTAGACTCCTTCATCGCAGCGTGTGAGGGCTGTACGATCGACTTCATCACTATTCACTGGTACTCATCCTCCGCCAACGCCGCGGCTTTCAAACAGCACATCGCGGATGCGCGCAAAGTGGCCAAGGGCCGACCTATTTGGGTCACGGAGTTTCATGCTGAAGGGACGGAGGCGGAGGTGGTGAGTTTTCTGCTGGAGGTGATGCCGTGGATGGATGCGACGGAGGATGTGCATCGGTATGCGTATATGATGGCGAGGCCGGGGAGGGTTTGTTGCTGAGGGATGATGGGATGGGGTTGAGTAGGGTGGGGACGGTGTTTAACGCGTTTAACGGGACGGGTTAGATGGGTGATGGGGGAGAATGGAGGGCTGGATAGGGGAGAGTCAAAAGGCTGGGGGTAAGATGAATGCTTATCATGACAAGGACTTGTACCTAGGATTGACCTGCATCACTTCAAATGTGATTGGAAACAAACCGGGTCGTAAAGACATAGCAGCACGCCCCGATTGGCATCATCATAGTCGAGATTGGAAACAGCCGCCATACTATACACACGGTCCAATCCATACAGCCCTACATCTTGCCGCCGGTAAGTTCTTCGGCCAGCTTCTTGACCCTCTCCTTGGCCAGTCCAACACCCTCGCCCCCCTTGAGCTTAAACAGCAGTTCGCGCACGCCTTCGGGCAGGCGGCCGTTCCAGGGACTCAGTCCATCGTGGCCGTCCTTTCGCGGGCCCATGACGCCCTTCTTGTTCCAACCCATCGGTTCCTCTTCGGTGCCAAAGGCCTTTTCAATCGCCTCGTCTAATTGCTGCTCGTCGACGATGAACTTGCGCGCGTTGGTGTATAGGTCGTGCAGGCGGGAAGCGCGCACTTGGTTTATCCTGGCCACGCGCCGCTGGTAGGCTCTGCTGCGAGCTTTGGAAATGTCGGGTCGTGGAGGGAGTGCGTCGGTGAGGAAGTCGCGGATCCCCTTGGCCACGGACGTCTCGGTCAGGATGTCGACTTCGCGGCGGGGCGCCATTGCTAGGGCTCGCCGTGTTGCGCCAATCGCTTGAATCTTGGCCATGTACTCGGCTTCCGATGTGACCTTGCGCTCGTGCAGCTCCTTCACACCCTCCCTCAATGCCTCTCTCCTCTTCTCCGCCAGTCTCTGCTTGTATAAACGGTACTCTGCATCTTTGCTGTACGGCCCCGGTGCCTTCACTTCCTTGGGTTCCCGCGTGCTCCTTGCGATGAAGACTTGTGATTCCTTGGGGTGTTTACTCCGGACCTTGAAGATATCTCGTGGAATGGGAAGATGGCCCTTTACGTCCGGTTTGACGGGGTATGAGGGCTGTAGCGGCTTCGGAACATCAATGTAGTTTGGTGACTGCGGGCCGAGGGCAAGCGATGCCGGTGTTGAGGAAAAACTCCGCACGCACAGGGTAGTATTCCATGCGCTAGGCGGCGCAGAAGGTGAATTGGACGTCCAGGAAAGGCGAATGGGTATCCGCGGCGGCATTGCGAGGGAATTGCGGCGTGCAGGGCGATGCGGAGGTGCCTGCGGTGGTGGAGTGGTCGCGCATACTTCGAAATTGTCCATGCCAAGGCCGCTTGACTCCACCTGGGCTAGCTCCCGCCGCTCAAAAAAAGTTGCCCGTTGGTTCGCGACCTGAACTCTTTGCTCTTCCACCACTCGACAAATCTCACAAGGAAGCCGCCATGGGTGTCCAGAAGAAAGAGAAAGCCCGAAAGGAGCGCGAGGGCAAGACGGGCGATGGCATGGGCAATGTCAAGGTCAAGGGCACAAACTTCTACCGGTAGGCATTACACCTGAATTTCTCTGCTGGGCTAGCTTGGGACCACGAGTGAATACTAACCAATGCCAGCGATGCGAAGAAGGTCAAAGTCCTCAAGCGCCTGACAGATGGCAAGGCCCAGCGCAATGCCAAGGGAGACGTGACCAAGGCTGCCGTTTACCAAAACCGCGATGCGCCTGTCGCCCGTGTGGAGCCGAACAGGAAGTGGTTTAACAACACGCGAGTGATATCGCAGGATGCGCTAGAGAGCTTCCGTTCGGCTGTACAGGCGCAAGCCTCGGATCCCACCACGTACCTCATGAAGCGCAACAAGCTTCCTATGAGCTTGATCGAGACGCCAGGGCAGATTCCCGGCCTGAAGCAGCATGCAGCCAAGATTGCCGTCGGCAGCCAGCCCTTTTCAGAGACTTTCGGACCAAAGGCTCAGAGAAAACGGCCCAAGCTAGACTTTAGCTCCATTGAAGATCTCGCGGGTCGCACGGGAAGCATGCACGAGACGTACGTGGAGCGACTCGAGCAGGCCAAGCTCCTATCGGGCACTTCAGGTGAAGCCGAGAATGAGAACGCTGCCGACAACCCCGATGGCGAGCTCACGTCCGCGCGTGAGTTCATCTTCATGAAGGGCACGTCAAAGCGTATTTGGAACGAACTCTACAAGGTTGGTATTTCTCGTCCTTATGACTAGACTTTCACTGACTAGTCGCCTAGGTCATCGACTCCTCTGACGTTATTCTCCACGTCCTGGATGCTCGTGACCCAGACGGAACGCGGTGTCGCTCTGTCGAAAAGTACATCCGAACCGAAGCACCGCATAAGCATCTAGTCTTTGTGCTAAACAAGGTCGACTTGGTTCCTTCCAAGGTAGCTGTAAGTAGCACCATCCCACTTCCTCCCCCATTCACCCTCACAACACCCTCCTTAAGTCAAGGACCTATTCCTATTCCATGAAATGGTTCTGTTACAAGTTGGGAAGAGCAAAAGTGGCTCGCCGTCCTAAGATCGTCTTGATCCCGGGTCGACTGCAACCGTCTTGGTTGTTAGTCAATAGAGTCACGCGTGATTTGTTTGAGTTGAGGACCGTCTCTGCACTCGCAGCTTCATGGCGGTACTCTTAGTAATATTTCGCACATTTCGTCAACAATGCATTCGACTGCTTTTTGTAGACGGGCAAAGCTGACATTACGCAGGCTGCATGGGTCCGCCATCTTAGTCGCGAGTTTCCTACACTCGCCTTTCACGCCTCGATCAACAATAGCTTCGGCAAGGGATCGCTCATTGCGCTCCTTCGCCAGTTTAGCTCTCTCCACAGCGATCGCAAACAAATTTCTGTAGGTATGGTTGGCTATCCAAATACTGGAAAATCCTCCATTATCAACACCCTCCGTAAAAAGAAGGTGTGCGTTGTTGCGCCGATTGCGGGTGAGACCAAGGTCTGGCAGTACATCACCTTGATGAAGAGGATTTATATGATTGACTGCCCCGGTATCGTTCCGCCAAACCAGAGCGATACCGACGAAGATCTTCTTCTGCGCGGCAGTGTACGTGTGGAGAACGTGGAGTACCCAGCACAATACATCAAAGCCGTTCTGAGGCGAGTGCAACCACGACATCTTCAACGAACATATGATATCAAGGATAAGGATTATGAGAACGATGACGTGAGATTTTTGGAGCTCATTTGCCGAAAGAGTGGTCGCCTGCTAAAGGGAGGTGAGGCCGATATTGACGGAGCGGCAAAGATGGTGCTCAACGACTGGATACGAGGAAAGCTTCCTTGGTTCACGCCACCACCTTATAAAGAGGGTGAGGAGAGCGGGCCCATTAACGAGAAGCGTGAAGGCAAGCTCGGAGAGATGAGCAAGAAGAGGAAACGAGGCGAAAGTGAGGCCACTGCAAGCGTTGCAGCGACTAGCGATGCAAAGGGCGCGGCTCAAGACGAAGTTGATGACGATGACGATGATGAGTTTGGTGGCTTCAGCGACGATGACGGTCTGCAAATGGACGATGAGGATGAGGAGGATGACGATGATTCTGAAGACGACGAAGAGGGCGGCACATTACTCGAAACTGCCGACGACGACGCCGCTGAGAGTGAAGATGACCAAGACGTAGAGCAAGAAGTCGCTGCAATATCGGAAGCGCTGTCCAAAGCAAAGAAGCGGCAACGGACATGATGACATGACAGCAAAAAAGAAAAGCGATCGTATGATTCAATGATACCCCTCACATTTGTTATTCACTTTTCTATGCGGTTCTTGTTCGTGTTAGCGTGTCCTGCTTATACAACTGCCTCTATCGTATGTCGTCAACCGCGACCACCATCTGCCACTGTAGCGCAGTTATGTACATCGAAGCCGGAGTGTGGTACGTCTTGGTATCACGATACCGTTACGACTGGCATCGCCTGACAAGCTAAACAACAATCAACTCCGAACAATGGTGACCAGGGAATGCCGTCTGTAAAACAGGAAAACATTCATTGACAAAACAAAACTATACAACTCCTAGACTCCAACAAAGGAAATCACTACAAATCGCTTCCCCTATCTAAACCTTCACCAGCACCTGAACCATGTGCCCAAACTCCGAACGATCAATAACACTCTCCAGACTAAACTCTCCGCACCCTCCCAATTGCTGTAACCTAGTTACCAAGACGGCTGCCAACACCAAATCACCACCTAGCTCAAAGAAATCGCTGTGGTACTCCAACTTCGCAGTCTGCTCATCAGAAAGATCTAAAATCTCCTGCCACAGCGCTGCCAACTTGACCATTTCCTCCGTGGCTTCTTCTTTTCGGAAGCCGTTGACGCCGTTGGAGTGACCATTTGTGTAGCCATCATCACGGGTCAGAGGGAGTCGCAACCCACTTTCGCCACTGCTGCGCAACAACACTTCTCCGACACTCTTGCTTTCATCCGCACCAATCGCTGAGATCATATCGCAGAGCACATCGAGGACAGCCTCCCATTTCTGCTGCCCGATGATGACAGTGGAGCAAATCATCGCCACCTCCATGACTTCACCGCCCTCTTTCGGTGTCGTTTTGATCGCGACATCGGCTTCATCGGCTTCAGGACACCAAGCGCCCACTTCGCCTGCTTCTGTGCTTTCGTCAATGTTTTGATGCTGGACGATGCTGCTGAAGCGCGTGTGTGCAGGCCACGCGGTGCACTCTCTCACAATCGTTCTTGAGCCGAGGGTAGCTTCAAAGGGGTAGCTGGAAGCATGCTGGTTTTGTATCTGGCGGAGCAGGCTGAGTAGCGTGCTAGTACTGTTTTTCAGACCTACACGCACAGGCACGATGTTGAGGCAAGGGCCTATGAGCGCTGTGAGGGACGGTGGTCGACCAGAGACGACGTGGCCAAAGGTTATGTCGTCCGACGAGGAGAGATGAGAAACTGTGAGGGACCAGGCGAGCTTTAGGATGGTGGCAAAGGTTATACCGTGTTTTGTGGTGATGGCTGATGGGGTGGGAATGCTCCGTGTTAGGTAGGCGTTGTACACGTTCTTGTACGAGGGTTTTTCGTGGAGTTGCTGCACAATGGGCGTCATGGTCGAGCCGCTGAGAAGGGAGTGCCAGTACTCTGTAGCTTCTGATTGTCTGGCTGGCGAGACGGCTTTGTCCTGGAAGTACGGTGCCATTGATGTAGTTGGGCCTGCGTCTTGGCCTTGCAGTGCTGCTACCAAGGAGTTCAAAAGCTGCGGCAGACAAGACCCGTCGTACTGTGCATGCGAGATGCGCATGATGAGACGGTATGAAGGCTTTGAGCTGGCTTTGCTCACTACGAAGAACTTTATCAGTGGGTCCGTCATTTTCACGGGTAGCTCGGTGTCTTGCTTGCAGATCTGCTGGGTCAGCGCTTCGGCATCGTCGTCTGCGGCCGCCTCGTGCCACTCGATCTCGTAGGGAAGGTCTCTCAGCACAGTCTGCACGACATCCGCCTCATGAACCGCAAACACCGTACGGAGAATATCGTGCTGTGCCACGAAAGCCTCGAGCGCAGCCGTAATACGCTGTGTATCCGCATCGCCCTCCCGGTCCACCCAAAGGTAATTTCTAAACCCCCTCGACTTCATCATCGCATGCGCCACGGCGTTTTGCTGAAAGTCCGTGGCCGGCAGAACGTTGACAATGTTCTTCTCTGTAGTATTCATCTGCGCCGCTAGCTTCCTGACTAATTTGCGTTGGAACTTTTCTGTAATGGCGGAGAAGCGCTCGTAAGACTCCACGTCCTTGCTTTTTTCCTCGGGGCGTTTGCGTGAATCGACGACAGCGGCCATGTCTGAGAGGATGGGGCTTTCGAAGAAGTCTGTGACGGAGAGCTGCATGCCGCGCTGCGCTGCTGTCGAAACCAGCTTAATAGCGAGGATGGAGTCGCCGCCGATGCGGAAAAATTGGTCTTCCGTACCGATTGTGTCGGCGTCGATGCTTAGCGTTTGGGCCCAGAGTTCGCGCAGGGCGTATTCTGTGGGGGTGGACCAGTGTTGTTTCTTGGAGCCCATAGAGGAGGTTTGTAGACCGTACGAGAGGAGCTGCTCCCTGGTGAGGGACGAGATTAGTTCCTTGAGCTTGCGACGGTCGGTTTTTCCGTTCATGGTCAGAGGTACCCGGGAAATGGGTATGAAGTAGTTGGGAAGCATGTAGTGTGGTAGCGCTCCCGAGAGCGCTGCTTGCAGTGCCATCAGGTCTTTCTTGATGGGATCCAATGGCAAAACACGAGTTTCCTCAGCTGCGATACCGCTAGGTTGGAGGTACGCAATCAATGCCGTCCTGCTATCCAGACTCTCCGGGCGAGCAGAATCAACAACGACATGCTCCAGCGAAGCAAGTCTTGTCCGGATAGCATGTTCGATTTCTCCGGCCTCGACTCTCTGCCCGCGAATCTTCATCATGGTATCTTTGCGCCCAACAAAGTGAATCGTACCATCTTCGTTATAACGGACCAGATCGCCAGTACGATAGAACCTCCTGGGCCCATCACCTGCCTCCGCCCAAGCAGGATCCCTAACAAATGCCTTAGCAGTCTTCTCCTCATTATGCAAATACCCTCTCGCAACCGTCGGTCCTTCCAGTATCAGCTCGCCCGTACACCCAACCGGCACAAGCCTATTCCAATCCGCCGGATCAACAATCCAATTCAGCACGCCAATCGGCGAACCAATATCCGCCGGATCACTCTTCGCCGTAGCCGGCGGTGCTCCCGAGCTGTAAATCGTCGTTTCAGCAGGTCCATAGCACACAATCAGCTCCAGGACACTGTGCCACTTGTCGATAATGGCCCTCGTGCTCGCCTCGCCACCAAGTACCAGTTTCTTTAGGCTAGGAAGGCCCTGCGCGGGCAGTAGTGACGCGACGGTTGGAGTCAAAAAGGCCCAGTTACATTGGAGACGGTTGATGGCGCCTGCGAGGTCGTTTAGACGCTCGTGCTCAGAGGGGACGCAGATGCAGCCGCCTCTTTGGAGCGTGGTGAAGATGTCGGCGGCGGAGACGTCGAAGGAGTAGGCTGCGAATTGGAGGAGGCGGGTTGACGGCCCGATGTTCCAGGCGGAGCCGTGGGCTGCGCTGCTGGAGCAGAGACTGCGGTGCTCGATGACGATGCCTTTGGGGACGCCGGTTGAGCCGGAGGTGAAGAGGACGTAGGCTGGGTGAGTGGGAAGGATGGGAGGTAAGGGGGTAGTAGGGCTTGTAAGAAGGGGTAGGTTGGTGAAGTACGGCTCGTCAATGCTGATTGTTGTTAGGTTGGGTAGCGACTCGAACTTGTGCGTCAGGTGAGACGCCGTCAGCAGGATCTTCGAGGAGGTATCTTGGAGGATGAGCTGGACACGGTCTAGGGGATGAGACGGGTCCAAATTGACGACAGCACCGCCTGCCTTCATAACGGAGAGCTGTGTCGCCACAGCCCATATGGACTTTTGGAAACACAACGGCACCAAGACTTCCGGGCCTACACCGTAGTCCAGTACTAACTTCCCAGCCAGTGCAGTAGACAAGCGGTCCAATTCAGCGTATGTGAGTTTCCCATCCCACGCATCGATTGCAAGAGCGTCAGGCCGTAGTTTAACCTGCTCCGCAAAGACTGCTGGTACAGTCGTCTCCAGCACTTCCGGGTACGTACTGTTCCAATCCAGAATCTGATTTTTCTCCCTGTTGGTTAGCATGGAAATGTCGTCCATCTTTGTCGTCTCCGTAGCTTGCTGGAAGCACGTCACAATGTGTTCAAAGTGCTTTAGCATCCTTTCCACACGCTCCTGCGGGAGGATAGATTGATCGAATCGCGCTTCTACGCAGACGTCTTTTTCATCCAGGCTGCACTCCCACACAAGCGGGTACGTGTCGAAGTTCTTCATGTCGAGAGCGACTTCCTGCGCACCGAGTAGCTCGTCCTGTTGGATAGCGAATCTCTGTGCCATGGGCTGCACGACAAAGAGGTTCTGGAATTGCACGGCTGCGGCGGTGTCGTCGTTGATGGCGGAAATGTTTTGAAGACCAAAGTGCTCAAAGGGCATCATGTTTGTAGCTTGGTCCTGTACTGCCTGCAAGAAAGCCACCACGCTGGTTGATCCCGTAGGCAGGCCCATGCGAATAGGCACTGTGGTAATGGTCGGGCCGACAATGTCTGTGATGCCGTCGACTGGGCAGCTGCGACCGGAAAGGGTGGTGCCGAAAACGACGTCGTTGTCTTCACCGGCGTCGGAGTATTGCGCGAGTACGTATGCCCATGCTGCTCGAAGCAATGTCGCTGTGGGTACATCGAAGGCTGATTGTGACTGCATTGTGATGGTTTGGTGGGCCACTCCGTCGACTCTGTCGCGGTGTGTGTGTGTTGCCGCAGGAGGTTCTGGGTAGGCGATAGTTGGTTTTCCGCCTGAGAGAGTCTGGGTCCAGTAGGTCGTTGCTTCTTCGTGCGTGGTAGAGGTAATGTATTTGACAAACACGTTGAAGCTGGGGACGCTCTTTGGAACGTTATGCGTGTACAAGGCACGGACTTGATCTAGAATCAGCGGGAGAGTCCAACCGTCGTAGATGGAGTGGTGTGCTGTCCAGATAAAGTGGCCGTCTTCAGTGATGCCGTAGCGCGACAAGGGTGTTCCAAAAGAGAATTTTTCTCTTTCGTCGTGGTCGAGGTATTCTTGGAGAGTGGAGGCTGTACGCCACAAGCTTGCGGAGTTGGGCTTGCGCACGGCTTGTAGGGAGCGTGCGTTTCTTCCCTCGATGATTGTCGTACGTAGGATGGGGTTGTTGGCGACGGTCATCTCCCAGGCGTCCTTGAACATGGGCAGGTTGATTGAGGCTGGGAGACGGAGAACTTTTCGCAAAATGTAGGATCCGGGGTTGAGAAGCGAAAGTGCCATGAGACCGTCTTGCAATGGCGTGCATGGATACGCATCCTCGAAGTCGTCAGGAGATACAGACGTGCTCTCGTCAAGAAGGCTAAATGGAGCAACCGTCTCGCTGCTGTTGCTGTGTGTAGACGACTGGCCACTGGACACGGCTGCCATATCTGACAGAACAGGATATTTGAAGATGTCTGCCACCGTCGCCACTCTCATCGACGCAAGAACCATTGCCGAAATGGAATCGCCGCCTACTCTGAAGAAATTATCATCGGATCCGATGCGCGAGACGGGTACTTTCAACACCTCAGCCCAGGCGAGAGCGAGGGTTTGCTCTGCTGCGGTAGCCAATGGCTTCTTCGAGCTTTCGGTTTGTGAGTACATGCTCAGGAGCTCCTCTTGAGGCATGGTAGCTATCTTCTCACGGAGAGTTCGTCGATCAAGCTTTCCGGCAGTGGTCGTTGGCATCTTGCTGACGGGAATGTATAGAGCCGGAACTTCATACGGTGGTAGTGCTGCCTCTAGAGCCCTCTGGAGGTTCACAATCGTGTTCTGTAACGACTCGCTTACCGATAGGAGCAAGTCCGCTTCCATCGGCGACTGGTCTTTCTTATCAAGACAGAAGAAAGCAGCGAGACAAGCTTTCTCTTGCAGACCACCTGGAAGCACAATATCCACGCAGACTCCACTTGCGTGTGGTAGGTTCTTCAAAGTATGCGTCTCAATTTCCGCAAGCTCGATTCTCTGTCCACGGATTTTCGTCTGCTGGTCAGCTCGGCCGAGGTAGATGATGGAGCCGTCGGCAGTGTAGCGAGCTCGATCGCCGGTGTTGTATGCTCTCTCGCCTGGAAGGAAGCCGGGACTTGACTGGAACACACTGTTGGTTTTGGCCTGGTCGCCCAAGTATCCGTCTGCCAGTGCTGGTCCGGAGAGATGAAGCATGCCCACTGCACCCAGTGGCGCAAGCTGGCTAGGGTCGTCCAAATTTACGATCCATGTTTGCGAGGCAACGCCTTTGCCTAGGACGTCATTTCGGTCCGTGACCCCTTCGAAAGTCTTCATTACTGCGAATACACCTGCATAATCGAGTTAGTTTTGGCCTAGCACCAAGGAGAGTAAGTACTTACAAGTCTCTGTCGGACCATATCCATTCATCAATCGAAGTCTATTTGCCCATGTGGCAATGTTGTCAGCCCCAAGGGCTTCACCACCCAGTATCAAAGTCTTCATCGTAGGAATATCGTCCGGTTTGAGGATGCGCACAAGAGACGGAGTCATAAAGGCGGTGTTGACTTGTTTCCTGTTGATGAAGCCGGCGATATCGCTCATCTTCTCGTCTTCGGAAGGCAGACAGATGGTTCCACCGTACATGAGCGTCGTGAAGATCTCTAGGATGCATGCGTCGAAAGTGAAGGCGGCGAACTGATACATGCGTGTAGAGCTGTTGCAGCCAATGAGGGCGCCGTGGTGGAAAGTGCTGCTGTTTACTGCGCGGTGGCTTAGGACCACGCCCTTGGGTACACCGCTGGTACCTGATGTGAAGAGGCAGTATGCGGAGCTCTCGGGAGTGACAGCAGGGAGTACAACAGGTGCTGATTTGGTATCCACAAGGGTTCCGGCAGATACTGTTAGGACGCTGTCCACCAGCATTTGCATTCGCTCCGTGTTTGTCGGCGATGCCAGGACTAGTCGGACGTTTCCAAGCTGAGAAATGATGGTCTTCAAACGGTCATCTGGATGGGCCATGTCAAGAGGAACATAACCGGCTCCAGCCTTCATGATTCCCAGCATAGAAACAATGGCCCAAGCACTCTTTTCAAAGGCAATGGGGACAAAGTCGCCAACCGTTACTCCCTGTTGCATGAGTCGATTTGCCAGTATGCTGCTCTGGAGGTCGAGCTCGCTGTACGACATCATGCAGTCGAGAGAATCAATGGCAACAGCCTCCGGAGCACGCTTGACTGACTCCTGGAAGACCTCTTGAATACTCTTTTCAACCGCTGCAGGTATATCGGAGTTCCAAGTGGATATTTGCTTTCGGTCTTCGTCGCCTGCCATCTTCAACTGTGCAACTGGGGCCTGTGGCGTATCCAGGATAGAAGCTAGCACGTTTGAAAGGGCGTTGCTGACACTTGCTGCCTGGGCATCGGACAAGACACTAGCAAAGTAGCTCATCTGTACGTGAATCGCGCCAGAGTCATCGGAGATACTGACGGAAATCGGGTACTCAGTCGGGTCCACACCGTCGATGTAGCGAAGGTGTAAATCGCCAGCGAAGAAGTCTTGGTGTGGTCGTCTTTGGAAGCTGAGGACGGTGTTGAAGAGCTTTTGGCCAGACGATAGGCCAAGCTCGTGCTGGATCTCAGCAAGGCTGACATGTTGATAGGGAAGCGACTGCAGGTATTCGTCCTGCAGTTTCCCCAAGGACTGGACTGCTGGTTGCTGCGAGGTGGTATCAAAGTTGATCGAGCAGACCAGCATGTTAATGAAGGCTCCAACTGCTTCTTCGATGCCTGCCACGGGGATTTCTCGACCAGACGCCAAGTATCCGAAGCAGACTTGGTCGTCTCCCGTGAAGGCTCGGAGGACCTTTGCCCATGCCAAACGGAAGATACTTGCCAAAGTAACGTTGTGCTCTTGGCAGAACGTGCGTACTTGAGAGGCTTCGGGAAGCTTGACCTCGATTTGGCGAAGAGGGCGGGTTTCTTCAAGCTCGACACTCGGCTCTGCAAGAGTGGGGAAGTGGCATGCTCTGACACCGCTCAACTGGCCCTTCCAGAAGTCGATAGCAGCGGCACGAGGCTGCGACTGAATGTAGCTGATATAATCGCTGTAGAGCGGGCCCGGGCTGGTGGTTGATGGGTTCTGGTAAGCCTCCACCCAGTCGGAAACAAGGATGGACATGGATGTGCCATCAACCAATGCATGGCTCATCTCGAGCTTGCAGAGAACAAGGCCGGTTTCCTTGTCTTGCAAGATGGTCAGGCAATGCGGTGGCTGGTCGGGGCTGAACACCTGTTTCTCAGCGGTCAAGAAGCTCACTGCATCTCCGTCGGGTGCGTTCAATAACTTGACAAAGGGAGCATGTTCCTTGAGCAAGAGCTGATCGTATGGACGGTCGGAAAGACTCTCCACAAAGACGGTCCTCAGCACTGCTTGTCGGTCAACCACCATCTGCCATGCGTGAACCAGTCTTGGTACATCGATTGATGCACCACGAACGGAAGATACCTGCACTACCATCTCAATGTGGTATGCACCATCCATGCGGTTCTGAGTTAGCAAGATGCCCTCTTGCATCGGAGAACAGGCGTAGATATCCTCGATATTGGAAGCCTCAAAGCGCTTCTGGAGCCCTTGGAGGTTGGCGTACAATGTGTTCTGCAACAGAGGGAAATCTCCTGGGGTCAAGATCCGTGGCGACTGCTCTAGTGCGCAAATCATGTCGCCGAGTGTCTGTTGATATAATTGTACCCAGCGCTCAATCTGTTCAATGTGTTTCATCTTGCGGTTATAGGTGAGCGAAACGTGAGCTTTGCCATCGAGGACGTATGTGTTGATGTCGATCAGCGAAAACCGGTTAACCTGAGGACCAAAGTCACCTTCGTTGAAGGGTATGATCTGCAGAAGACTGGCGTCTTTGTCAGATGCCGGTTGCTGATCTTGTCCTTGGTATACTCCCAGATAGTTGAACAGGATCTCGACTGGGAAGTGCTTTGCAAATGCAGCTCTGCCTTCTGGGTTGGACACTGCTGAATTGAAGTACGACCATCCTTTGCGTGGTAGGGATCGTCTCTGGTCCTTGAGTTGCTGAACAGTTCCTGTAATATCATTTTTGAGGGGCGAGACATGCAGAGGATACATGGTAGTAAACCATCCGACTGTCTCTGTGACATCAATGCGCGAGCTGTCCCAAGACTCTCTCCCGTGGCCTTCGTTAAAGATGGCTGGTGGCGTACGCGAGAACGCTTCCTCAAACGATGAGAAGGCAGCAGCCAGCAGGATGTCTAGAGTCTCGGTCTTCATGGTGGAGTGGCACTTTCGTAACAGTCCATCGGTCGCATCGGCATCCAGAGTGAACTTGAACTCTGCTATGTCGCCCCTGAGATTTTGTTGCCCTTGCATGCCCCAGTAGCTGTAGTCTGCGGCTGGGACTTCGTGCAAGAGAGAGACCTGTGGAGTGAGATTTTTGGTGCTGTATTCAGCCTGAGCTTTGATCCAGGCGTGGAACGGGAACGGTTTGAGGGCGGGCAGCTGCGACCCCTTGACCGTCAGCAAGTCCTCTAGCTGTTGAATGATGATCCTCCAGGAAACCAAGTCAATGATCAGGTGATGGGCTGTAAGAAACAAGAGCTGTTTCCCAGTTGCCTTGATATTCAGCAGTACGACAGCGAATACAGGTCCGGTTTCGATGCGGTGCTGTTCTTGTTGCTTTCGAGCAACTGAACGGGCTTCTTCATCCGAGTTGACATCGTGGCTTGCGAAGTGGAAACTTCCCTCTACTTGCTTTGGGATCATTTGCTTCCAGATTCCTTCTCCATCCATAGAGTATTGAGCTCGTAGTAGTGGGTGGTACTCGACAATCTGCCTCAGAGCATTTGCCACTCCATCCGCATCCTGCTTGGCAGTCACATCGAGCAAGAAACTCTGATTGAATTGATTCGCTTCCGGCTCCCGAGAGGATTTAGCAATGTCCGAGAAGTAACGTTGTTGAATGGGCGAAAGCTCAAAGGGAACGTCAAATAGCTCCTCCTGTTGCTTGTTTTCGGCTTGCTCCGACTTGTCAGCGGCTGCTGCGAGGGCATAGAGGTTCTTGGACTGCATGATAGCTTTAACTGTCACTCTCAGGCCCTCCTTCCGGGACGCGACGACTGTGCCAATAGCTTGAATGGAGTCTCCTCCGAGGTTCAGGAAAGACTTGTTCAAGTCGACCTGGTCCAGTGGTATGTTCAAGACGGTGGCGATTACGCGCTGAATTAGCTTGACCTCAGGGCTGAGGTTCTCCACTTCCACAATCTCCCCTTGTTCTGCGCCCGCTGTGGCATCCAAAGTTTGCGTGTAGGTCTCGTTGGATAGGTTCTCGACCCAGCGAGCAATAGTCACACGATCGACCTTCTTCGACGGCGTCAAAGCCATGGACTCCACGATGAGCCATGACGTTGGCACCATGTATCCGGGTACACGACTGCGAAGCTGCTCTTTGACTTCTTCGATCTGCTCCGCCGCCGCTTTTGCGTTTTCCCGGGAAATCGGAGTCAGCTCCTTGGATACCATGGTTCTCTCAGAAAATTGCTGGAGAGCAACGACTGCGGTAAGCTTCCGTTGGCATATGCCCTTCTTTGGCACGAAGATGACTGCAAAGCGGACGAGGTCGTGGGAAGCGACATGACTTTCAATAGCAGAGCATTCGATTCTCTGACCATTCAGCTTGATTTGTCCGTCGCGTCTTCCAACAACCACGACGGTGCCATCTTCGTTGTATCGAACCAGGTCGCCAGATCGGTAAAGGCGGGTGTTGGGGTTTTCTTGTGCACGCCATGGCGGAGGGGGGATGAAAGCTTCTGCAGTCTTTTGAGCATCGAGGTAGCCTCGGGAGAGAATCGGACCTTCGATGAGGAGCTCGCCAGTCGCTCCAATGGGAGCCAACTTTGTTACATCATTAGTGTCAGCAATCCAGAGAAGGGAACCGTAACCTCCGTTTCCTTTATTGATGGTGGCAGGCGGGTTCCCATGTCCAAGATCTGCCATAGTGGTCCATACTGAGCATTCAGCTGGGCCAAAGCTGTTGATCACCCGGGCATGGTCTTTCCAGGTATTCACAATGTCTTCGCGAACAAGCTCACCGCCCAAAGCCAGTGTCTTCAGAGTAGGAATATCTGCGGGAACCAACAAGCTCGCCATCGAGGGAGTGAAGAACGACCAGTTGACTGCAAGGCGATTGATTGCTCCCGCCGTATCATTCATCCTTTCGTTTTCGGATGGAATACAAAGACATGCACCAAGCATCAAGGCCGACCATATCTCTGAGTTGGAGGTGTCAAAGATGTAGTTTGCGAATTGGAAGATGCGAGATTCAGTCGTGATGCCCATCTCCGGGTTATGGCCGATGACTGAACTGAAGGAGCTGTGAGTGATCGTAATTGTTTTGGGCTTGCCGGTACTGCCGCTGGTCGTGCATATGAAAGCACCATTCTCCGGCAAGGCGACCTCACTAGGGAGCTCCGAGTGCTCCGGGAGCTCAGCCACAAGAGTCTCATCAACAACCGTGACGGGCTCCAGAACCGCGTTTAGCTTCTCAGCATACATTTTGGAGCCAGTTAGGAGTAAGATCGGCTCGGCCTGTTCGATGACATTACGGTGATGCTGAGCCGGATGGGCGGGGTCAACGGAGAGGTATGTGCCTCCTGCCAACAGAACTGCGAGCATCGATACGACAGCCCACTTGCTCTTGTCAAAAGCGAGAATTACCTTCTTCTCAGTTGTGACTCCGTTGTTTCGTAGATGATGAGCAAGACGACCCGCAATGGAAATGAGCTCCTCATACGAATAGGAACCGTCCCAGGACGCAATGGCCGGGGCACTGGGGCGTTCTACTGCTCGGCGAACAACTTGTGCATGGAGAAGGTCTTCAACTGTTGTCGGAACTACGCCATTCTTGTTTCGGCGCAAGATGACCTGCTTGTCTTCTGGTGTGATGAAATCCAGGTCACTGACTGGCGCGGCTGGATCTTCCAGCATATCAGTCAGAATCTTGGAAAATGTATTCGCAATCCGGGTGGCTTGCTGAGATGTGTAGTATGTTGACATGTAGCTGATATTTGCCTCGACGACTGATTCACTGGCTGTGATACTGACACTGCAGTCGTATTCTGTCGGATCGTACGAGTGCACACATTCAATCTTGACCTCGTTTCCATTGTCGTCTGTTGAAAGTGGCCGTTGGATTGATAGAACCGAGTTGAAGAGGCGCGAGCCTCCAGAGGATTCCAAAAGGCTGTGCTGAATCTGGCTCAACGGAGTATGCTGGTGAGGCAAAGAGTCCAGGTAGTCGCTCTGCGCCTTTTGGATTGTGGTAAGTATGCTGTCCTTGCTGGAAGGCTTTGCATTCACACGGCAAACCAGCATGTTGATGTAAGGGCCAAGGGCGTTCTCCAGTCCGTCGAGTGGGATGTCACGGCCAGACGCAAGGAAACCAAAGACAACATCGGGATTGCTGCTGTATGCTCGGACAACAATAGCCCAAGCAGTTTGCAGAATACTGGCCAAGGTGACTGCGTTGGCCTTGGAGAATGCATGAAGCTTCTCTACAGTCTCAAGAGGAAAGGTGGCCTTGACATTCTCCAGAGTGTTTTCGATGGGCGCACTCTGGTCCAGCAGAAGCTTGGGCATGATGCAAGGCTCAACACCTTCAAGGTACTGGCTCCAGTAGGTAAGGGAGCTCTCTACATGGGTATCTTGGCTCTCGACTAGCATGGAGATGTAGTTGCGGTAAAGCGGTGCAGGAACCATGCTCTGGTTTTGATAGGCCGAGACCAGATCTCTGAGAAGGATGGCCATTGAAGCTCCATCAATCAAGGTGTGACTGAGCTCGAGATTGAAGTATACCTTTCCGTCCGTAGCATTCTCATAGACTGTGAATCTATGTGGTGGAAGGCCGTCTTCATAATCCATAGGATTGGTCCAGGGGTAGTTCAGAAGGGCCTGGTAGTCGCCGACTTGAGCTTCTCTGGCACTGAATTGTTTGAGAACGGCTTGGGTGAAGAGAGTGCTGACAGCATCATCTTCTGCGTTGCTTGTCTCGACGAAGACAGTTCGGAGGATAGGATGTCTGTTGACGACCTGTTGCCAAGCCGCCCGCAGCCCCTCGACCGACACTTTGACGCCCGATTTGAGCGCAGTGGCCTCACAGATCGCAAAGAACTTGTAGTTACCACTTGCATGAGCCTGGGCGATGAGAAGGCCTTGTTGCATGGGGCTAGTCGGGTAAGCATCTTCCAAGTCGTCTGAACCTGAGTAACCAATTTTCTTCACATCCTGGTCGAGAGCATTGAGCGTAGCGTTCGTAAGTAAAGCAAATGGCCCATCATTACCCGCCGGTCTGATGGGGGTAAGTGCTATTGGCTTCGCTTTCTTTGCAAGTTCTCTTAGCGACTTGCTCAAAAGGACGTCTTTGACGGTGACAGACAGCCCGTTCTTCCGGCATTTCGCTACGGCTTGCATAGCCTGGATGGAATCACCGGCCATTCCTACAAAGCTCTGGTCCATGGAGATCTTTGACTGCGGCCGTCCAAGGATGCTGGCGACGATAGCTTGGACAGTGGTTTCTGTCGATGTCATAGGAGCGGAAACCTGGATCTGCTCTTCAGGGGCAGCAGTTACTGTCTGTGGAACATCATATATCTCCTGAACGTATTGCAGCACACGAACTCGATCGGTCTTCTCATTCCTGGACAGCGGCAGTATGTCAAAGCAGAGCCATACCGAAGGCATCATGTAGCCCGGTACGCGTTTGCCCAGGTATTCTCGACCCTGTGCTATCTTCTCAGCTGCTACCAGGTTTTGTGAAAGATCAATGAGTCGGATTGTCTTCCCGTCTTCTCCCGCGGTAGATGACTCGCGAAGACCAATCACAGTCACCAGTCGATCCTTGAGTGGTCCGCTTCGAGGGTACAGCACGACTGCATTAGCGATGCTATCGCAGGCGAGGATGTTGTGCTCGACTTCCGCCATCTCGATACGTTGCCCGTGAAGCTTGATTTGCATATCCCTTCGGCCGACGATGTTGAGAGTACCATCTGAGTTGTACCTGCATAGGTCACCGCTGCGGTATAGCTTCTCTGTAGAGGATATCTGCATGTTTGCCTCAACCATCCATCGAGGCGGTGGGATGAAAGCTGCAGACGTCTTTTGAATATCGTTCAAATACCCGCGCGCAACGATAGGTCCTTGTATGAGAAGCTCTCCAACTTCACCGACATGGCACAACCGATCCGGGTTGCCAGCATCCGTGACCCACATACGTGCGCCAATGCCATAGCCGATATTTCCAGGAGCAGTAGTGGGGGTGACAGGAGAGAGTCCAGTAGAGTAAACACTTGTTTCTGCTGGCCCGTAGATGTCGATGAGATGCAGTTTGTGTGCCCAGGCAGCAACGTTCTCCGCTCGGACAGCCTCACCTCCCAAAACGAGGACTTTGAGATTTGGAACTTCTGTTGGCTCCAGAAGACTGGCTACAGACGGTGTCAGGTAGGCGATGCTAATGTTCATCCGGTTAATGACTCCAGCCAGATCGTCAAGGCGTTCCTCCTCGGTAGGGATGCACACTGTTGCTCCCATCTGAAGTCCGGAGAATGTCTCGCCGATACTGACGTCGAAAGTATACGAAGCGAACTGGAGAATACGTGCCCCGGGTTTGTTGTACATCATGACGGGGCCGTGTGCTGCAGTACTGCTCGCCAAAGCGTGATGTTCGAGCACAATTCCCTTTGGTTTACCGGTTGAACCACTTGTGAACACAACAAAGCAAGGATTGCTCGGTGTTGGCTGTATCCAGGTTTTCGGAAGAGTAGATTGTCTTTCCATCAACTCATCAAGGAGAGACTTGCTGATTGCGAGCGCTTTTCCGACCAATCCATCGAAGAGATGGACATGATCAGGAGAGCTGAGTGCCATCTTGGCATCACACTGCCGTAGTAACTCGCCTCTTCGCTTATCAGGATGAGTAGGGTCCATTGCCACACAGGCACCTCCTGCTTTCAAAACCGCTATCTGGGCAACAGGAACCCACATGGACTTCTTGAAGCAAAGTGGAATTAGTGACTCCGGACCAACACCTAGCTCGACGAGATGGGCGGCAAGGAGAGAGCTGATCGAATCAAGTTCAGCATAAGTGAGGCGGCCGTCATGGGCGTCGATGGCGAGGGCGGTTGGCTGACGTTTTGCTTGCTCAGAGATAACATCGTGTATGCATCGCCTGTGATCTTCCCAGATCTTCTCGTTCCACGAGAGGATTTGCTGCTTATCAGTTTCACTGAGGAGATTGACCTCATTGATCCGCTTACCGTGGTCTTCAACGATGACCCGGATCATATTCTGGAAGGTCGCCAGGACATTGCTTGCCATCTTGTCACTTACCTTTGATGTGTAATGGCGGAAGCTCAGGTGAACCTCTTCACGGGCGACGGCAATGTTGATCGAGATGTCGTACTCTGTCAAGTCCACTTCGTCCACAATTTGAAAAGCCACGCTGTTCTCGCTTGCCTGGATAACTTCTCCGAGAGCGCTTTGCAATGAAAGAACAGTGTTAAAGAGTGGACCACGAAGTTGAAGCTCATGCTGAATCTCAGCTAGTGAGCAGAGCTGATGAGGCATCGATTTGAGGAAGGACTGTTGTACGGACTCCGCAAGCTGGAGAAGATTGCTAGATGCAAGCTCACCCAAGTCCAGCCTACAGACGAGCATGTTGATGTATGCACCTACGGCATCTTCAATATCCTGTACGGGGACATCTCGTCCAGCAGAAAGATATCCGAAGCAAACGTCTTCTTCGCCGCTATAAGCTCGCAAAGTCATGGCCCACGCCAAATGTAGCAGGCTGGCAGGAGTAACGTTGTTCGTTTTGCAGAAGTCCTGCAGCCCGAGGTTTTGGTCGATGGTTGCTGTGAGTTCGTGTAACTCATTTGGCCCGTGAGAGTCGTCGTTGAGAACTGGGAAGTAGCAAGTGGAGACGTCTCGTAGATACTGCTTCCAGAAATTCATGCTCTCAGCCTTGTCTTGTTGCTGTATGTAGCCGACGTAAGGCGAGAATTTTGTAATGCGGGTAGGATCCAACTCGCCGGCGTACGCAGCACTGAGGTCGCGGAACATGAGCAGCACAGATACACCGTCGATCAACGCGTGGTCGACAGCAGCCATACAGTACAGATGTTCTTCCGTCACATATATGACGAAGTCAACTCTTGGTCGCTGGCCCTTGTCGGCATTGGCGATGGTGTATTGATGAAGAGCTTGACGGACTTCTGCCTCATTACGACATGAAACGATGCTGATTTGCGGGTCAACATTCTTCAACACAAGCTGGTCGAAGGGTGAGTCATCCGCGAGGCTGGTAGTGAAAATGGTTCGCAATGATGAATGGCGGTTTGAGACCCTGGTCCATGCATCCTTGAGGCGGTCGATGTTAATGCTCTCTCGCCCGAGGGGAAGAGTCGCCCGACACAAGATCCGCAACTCGTAAGTAGCCGACTCTTGTTGCTGGCTCAGCAGGATACCTCGTTGCATCACACCAAGAGGGTAGACTTCCTCGATGTCTTCGGCCTTTACGGAAAGGTCGGGAAGAATTTCGGACTCAAACCGTGCGAGATCGTATGAGACAGGGTATGATTGGATCGCGGTAGCTGCATCACCAGTCTGGGCTTTCTCAGCCAGCTCCGATAGTGACTTCGTCTCGAGCATGTCTTGCATGGTCACGGAAACGCCAGCAGCTCTCAATTTCGAAACTAGTTGCATACCCAGGATGCTGTCAAAACCGTTGTGGATGAATGAACGGTTGAGACGAATGCTTGAAGTGGGTACGTTGAGAATCTCGCTGCAAATCTGCTGAAGCGTCTCCTCAACAGAGCTGGCAGGAATGATGGAGGCCTCAGAAACGTCTCCGGTGACAAGGTGGTAGGTCTCTTCGTCTATGTCGTTGACGAACTTGGTGACGACCGAACGGTTGAGCTTTCCAGATATTGACAGGGGAATTGAGCTGGCGATGATCCATAGTGAAGGAACCATGTAGGTCGGCAGGTGGGCAGACACATCTTGCTTCACCTGTTCGACATCATCGAGGTAGCCCTGAAGAAGTTGGATTACTGCGTCCGACTCTGGCTCGGGGGCTTTGCTCAATGATAGCACAGCTGTCAACTGGTTCTTGCAGGGACCCTGGCGTGGCAGCAATACAGCTGCTCGTTTTACGGCCTCATGCTTGGCAATATGATGTTCGATCTCACCAAGCTCTATTCTCAGCCCGCGCAGCTTGACTTGCGAATCTTGGCCCTTTCTACCCAAGAAATGGATGGAACCATCGCTGTTGAAACGGGCAAGGTCTCCAGATTTGTACATTCGCCTGGCTTCTCCAGACTCCACCCTGGGTAGCCATGGGAAGTCGTCGTCGACAAAAACAGCGTTAGTTCTCTCCGAGTCCTTGTAGTAGCCGCGTGCAACGATAGGACCATGAACAAGGAGTTCACCCGGACATCCAGGGGGAACCAATCGGCGGTGATCTTCGGGATCCACAATCCAAATCAGTGCCCCAAGAGGGAATCCAATATTGTTGGGGTGTGCATCTTGAGAAAGATTTGGGAATGCTGTTGCAGCTACACTGCACTCTGTTGGTCCGTAGCCATTCGCCAGTTGAACATGGGTGGGTGCCCATGTCTCCACGTCACCTTTGCCAAGCGCTTCGCCGCCAAGGACCAGGAAGCGCAGGGTCGGGACCATGTCAGGGGTCATCAGCTTCACCAAAGACGGTGTCAAGAAAGCCCAAGTCACGCCAAACTCTTGGATGCAGTGAGCTGGTCCCCGTGAACGCGACGCGTCCCCTGGGATACAGACACATGCACCGGTGATGAGTGAGGTCATGATCTCAAGCAAGCTGACGTCAAAGGAGAAACTGGCTAACTGCAACACACGGTCTGTATCTCGCATTCCACTGGCCTTTCGTTGAGCATATGAGCCGGTAAGAAACTGGCGATGCTCGACGCAGCAGCCCTTGGGTTTGCCGGTGGACCTAAGTCAATGATTAGTACGTACCCTCAGCAGATGGCAGTTCGGCTAGCTTACCCTGAGGTGTAGATGATGTACAATGAGTTGTTTGGCTTGACAGTTGAACTGGGGAGTGAGTTGTCCGGAAGGCTGTCTACCACATCGGAGTTCACCACAAGAACTTCCGCTCCTGACCAGTCCCACATATCGGCATATTGTGGTGCTGTCAACATGACTTTGGCCTGCACTTGGTTTTGAATCTCTTGAAGTCGGGCCATTGGGTGGGAAACATCGAAGAAGAGCATGGTCGCGCCTGCTCTGACCACCGCCATCATCGCCACGACAGCCCAGGCGGACTTTGGAAAAGACAACAAAACAACGTCTTCGGGGCCGACAGACTTTGCTTGTAGTGTCAGTGCCAGTTTTCGTGACGCGTTCTCAAGTTCTGCATATGTGAAACTCGCGTCGCTGGCATGGATGGCCATGTTTGTCGAGGTGTGGTTGACTTGCTCCTCGAAAAGCTCGCCAACACATCGGTCGACTGAGGCTGGTATCATGGCGTTCCATTCGAAAAGCTTTCTCGAGCTAGTTGAATGAATAACCTGAAGTTCAGAATAGAGAGCCATAGGCTTGGTGATGATTTCACTCAGAACCTGCTGGAATGTGTTGACAACATCTGTAGCATGTTCTTCATCCAGACATGCTCGTGAATAGATGAGCTTCGCCTCAGCAGCGTCATTCAATTCCTGAACATGCAGGCGGACAGCCATGGCATCATCTGCTGGAGAAGTGGTTGTATCGAAAGTTACTGCTGTATTGCAGAAGGGACCGCCGTCCAGTCCCAGGAACAGGGTGTTGCTGTTGAGGTCCGAAACTTTGAAGTTTTCACTTCGAGCCAGATCCTCGCTCAGCATGCTTCGAACTGTCTTCACAGTTGTGTCTCGGTCAACCGTTGCCGAACATAATCTCGATCGGTCTGACTGGCTGGTGAATCTGAATGATACAGAAGCATTTCCGGTGAACAGCTGCAATACAATGCTCCATGCTGTCAAGATGTGCAGGCGAGTTTCTTCACCGGATAGATTTTGTTGGTTTTTCTCCAGGATTTGTAGATCAATATTTTGCTCCGAGTGGCCAGATCGGGCGTTGTTGTTCTCGATCAAGGAAGGAAAGTGACACGGTGTGGCATCCTCTTTCCACTGCGTCCAGAAGCTTGTGATTTCTGGCTCGCGGCCAACTTCAACTTGATGGACCATCTTGCGTAATAGGGTGAGGTGAGTGATGTGAATAGAGAGTGAATGATGATTGTGAGTTGATGTGAGATGAAACTTGATGTAAGATGGAACTCGATGCAAGATGGAGGTCGATGCAAGATGGAAGTCGATGCAAGATGGAAGTCGATGTAAGATGGAATTTTGGAATGTATTGAGGTCTCAGGTCTCAGGTATACCAGCTTAGTAACATCTAGCTTAGACAAGCCTTGTGTTCTTGAATTACCGTTAACTATCTCCACCCATATCACGGTCGCACTCTACAACACTAGCTCATAAGCGAAGACACTACTTCTGGGCTGAAGTGGGAAACCTCCAAATGGGGATCGTGGTGCATGGTCAGGGTCCCCATGCACGGTCACCGGCTAACTGGACGCCCCAACGCCCCAAGGATGCGGCAGGGATATGAAGTAGCCAGGATATATCGAGAAGGATTAGTAGTGTCAGATTTGGATCGGGCATACAGCCGCAGGGGCTATATGCAGTGTGAGTGGGTCCGTGGGTTAGGCCGCCCGCCCCTCGGGTCAGCATCTGTTTGGGGACCCTTGTCCTACCGAGGCGGCGAACATGATCCTCATTGATCCTCCAAATATGTATGCAAATGCTAATGAGTAGATGGCAGATCCACTAGAGCCCAGACACGTTCCATTCGGGTACTATTCGGGGTTCTACTCGGGCTATGACCAACAGTTACGCAAAATTCCCCACGCTGCATGGGGTGTACATTGCATAGGGCACACCAATCGTGGACCGTACCGCCGGAAAAACGAAATCACACTTGAAAATCACACTTCGTCCGCAAATCACGGGTTCTACAAAGTTTTGCAGTCTATTCTTCGACTAGGTAGGCATGGGATTTGGGCATGGCAAATAGGTAGATGCATGAATTGAACAATGAGTTACACAAGCTTTGATGGTATTGCAACTATGGAATTTTTGGATCGCGAAAAACAAGTAAAATCAATCGCAATCTACAAGCGCAGCTACTCTCGCTCCCCAAATCATGCCATCGGCACAGTCATTGAACGATTCTGCAAAACAGGTCGCAATTCAGCCACATTCTTGAATAACGGCATTCCCTTCTCCAGATTAGCACGCGGCGTGAAACGAAGATATGGTCCACTAAGATTGATTAGCAAAGAGCGCGTAAATGTTGAGACTGTGACTTACTCTTTCGAGGCCGTGATGTGGTCTCTCAGCTTAAACTCGTCTTCGATGCCCCATCGTTTGTTGGTAGCTTGCTGCTTCTCAGCATCAAACTGAAAGTCTAGAGTGTAGACAGCATATGCGACGGCGAGCGTTAACTCGACAATGGCCATGTGTTTTCCGACACAGCTTCGTGAGCCGACAGAGAAGGGACAGAATGCTGCTCTTGCGGCTTCAATGCTTTTCTTTGAGGTGCCCTCGCTCTCCAACCATCGTTCTGGGCGGAATTCGAAGGGAGATGGGTAGTATTCGGGATTATGCTGTATGGCATAAATCGGAACACCAAGATCCACTCCAGGCGGAAAGTAGTGGCCGTTGACAATGGCACCAGTATGCATAACTTCACGATATAGTGAAGCGCCTGTTGGTGGCGACAACCGCAGAGCTTCCTCAATGCAGGCCCGCACGAATACTAGCTTGCTCAACTTAGGGCCAATGCGAATCTCCTCTGCCGAGGTGAACAACGATCTGACCTCATTCTGGACGCGCCGATAGGCTTTAGGTGAGTTTGCCAGATAGTAGAATGTGGCAGACATGGCAGTCGACGACGTGTCTGATCCAGCAACGCACAAAGTAGTAGCTTCCGCGAGTACTTCTTTAGCGCTCAGCTTCTGACCAGTAACAGGGTCGTGAGCTCCCTTCAATATCGACACTACTGTATTCGTGGCCTGAGGGGAGCATTCGGGCTTCATGACTTTGTCAACCAGTCCTCGAACAAAGATCAGAAACTGGTCACGAGCCTGAATCGCCTTGGGAAAGAGCCAGCGGTCAATGCGAGCAAATTTCGGAATTACTGGGCTCTGCAAAAGTACACTGACGCGAACGTTGGATCTAGGATGAATCGTATGGTCAGCATGGAATCCTCACAATCGATCATGGGTTGTGACTAACTGTTCGATCGCATCAGGTATGGCACGGTTGGCTGTAGACCCCAGCAGATTGTACTGCATGCCAAATACCACGTCGCCCATTATGTCAAATGACAGGTAGTTGAACCAGCTTGCCACGTTTTTCGGTTCGTCTGTGCCTGACAGTAGCGCGAAGCACTTCTGGATGTGGGCCAGCAGTGTGGACTCGTGGAACCGAACAGCTGCATCCGAAAGGCCTTGTGAAACGATTCGGCGGCGACGTGCATGCTCCTCCTTGTTGATCATAGTCAAGGTGTTCGCGGCTCCATGCCTGAGAACCCGGTAGTTGGGACTGTGAACATGTCAGACTTGGCACTGGACACGTCATGAAGGGCTATGTTCTCACCTCTTCTGGAAGCTCTTTGCACCAGTTACGTAGATCTCTTTCAGGGCTTCGGCAGTGTTGAAATTGAGTTGGTTTGGTGAGTACCTGACGATCGGCCCTTGATGTTGTTTAGTTCGTTGTCGATCACCACTCCAAAGGGGATCATACCGTATCGCTCATGTTGCTTCCACATGTCGATGTGGATATCACCTCTCCACGCATGATATGCAGCATAGAGGTCCGTGACTTTGGCAAGAAAAGGACCAGGGTATTTGGACAGAGGGTGCCAGTATATCCGTCGAATGCAGAATACAATTGCCTATTCCCTGTCAATATACATGGTTCCAGATACGCGGTACTGGTAACAAGCAGTATGTTAAACGTACTGAAAAAAACGCGAATACCGTGCAAAGAAGCACGGCACGCAAGAGACTGTGCATCAACGACATGTTTGTTTGGTGTAATTTTGGGTATGTACAAAGGACTTGGAAAACAAGAGCACGAAATCTGATCTTAGGGACTTTGAGGCTCTCAGGAATAATTTGAACGTGGTCTGTGCCAGGATACACATGTGAACGTCACCTCAGGATCACGTGGTCCTGAGACTAGGCAGCCTGCCCCCGTTACCATATAAAGAATCCTACCGGACTGTTCAGTCCGCCACCGATTCGACTAAGCAATACGATATTCTCTTCTCTCCACCATGTGCATCCAGAATTATCTTGATCACTATTCTGACACTTCAGGCGCACGTGCAAACTAAGCAATGGGCTCGACTGATATCCTCTTCCGCATTAGAGGCGTGCAGTTCACTTAAGCCCGGACATATGCCCTGGTTAGACTACGAATACACCTTGATGCAGGGGTCGCTGCAGCCCTACTGTCACATGCAATCAAACGCAAGTAAGCAAGCTGTGGGACGGCATGGCCTGAGGCCTGCATGCATATGCGTTTACTATGGTACATGGGCACAGACGGAGTTGGCATGCTGGTTCTCGCAACGTGCTATACCTAGTCGCTAGGTAGCGACGGCGACTTCACCCCTGCACACAGATACCGACTCAGCCCCACCTTCTATGTGTGGTCAAGCGCTCACCATCGAAAATAAATCAGCTTTATGACTCGTCGGTCGTCAGCAAAAGGTACATGTAAGCGGGACCTTGGTTAGTATGTACATTATCCGCATATGATGTTGCTACCTGCAAGGGTGAATAAGGCACATTCGCTAGTGGCTGTGCCGGTATACAAGGCCACCTACCTCGGCTCGCACCTCACCGTTAGCGGGTAGGGCTGTCAGAGTGGCGTGCATTAGTGTTTTCGAATCGAAATGACTATTATTAGCGTGAATTGCATGCCCGCGGATGGGACCCCCGTCGGAGCGACGGCCATTTCAGATGACCAGAAAACACACTACCGGGTAATGCAACAATGTGGAGTGCTGACTAGGATCCACTGCCATGTCGTATCTGACCTGAACCGAGCCCTCGGGGCTGCATTTTTGGTATTCAGGATCAAACATCTAAGCGCACCTGTGTGGGTGTGCTCGACACGTGACTTTGTGATTTACGACCCAGCCTTCTGGAAGACACACATGGTAGACTTGTTATCGTCGAACCCACACCTCACAGGGCTGCATCATTCCCAATTTTCAACATGTCCATTCTCAACATGACAAACACACCCAAAAGCGACGACGAGATCGCTCGGACAGTGCTCATTGAGCTCCTGGCCTACCAATTTTGCTTCCCAGTGCAATGGATCGAAACTCAAGATCTCATACTGGGCTCGCAAGGCACAGAACGACTTATCGAAATTGGTCCTACGACTACCCTGGCGAACATGGCGAAACGGACAGTGGACCTCAAGTACGCTCACCGGGATATGGCACAAAACACCCAGCGGCAGTTCTTGAATTTCCAGCAGAACATCGATGCCATTTCCTACAATCAACATGTTGCGACACCAGATGTCGTACCCGAGCAACCCCCAAGCATCGCTACTCCGGTTGTGGAACACAAAGACACCACCATCACTGCGAGCGCCCCACAAGTCCTCCATGTCCCGATTGAGCCACTTCAAGATTCACCCGTCACACCTGTGGAGATAGTCTCTACAGTTGTAGCAGCTGCGTTGAAGAAGCCGATGGACGATCTCGAAATGAACAAATCAATCAAAGCACTGGCTGGCGGTCGCTCCACACTTCAGAACGAAATCATAGGGGATCTTGCCACCGAGTTTGATGCAATCCCTGACGGTGCTGAAGACTTGCCACTCGACAGACTATGTGCATCAGTCCAAAGTAACTTTGGAGGAAAGCTGGGAAAGAAGTCTTCATCCATGGTGGAGCGACTCGTCAGCCAGAAGATGCCAAGCGCTTTCCAAACATCAACTATCCGCAAGCACTTGAATGAGAGATGGGGCCTGGGCCCAGGACGCCAAGACAGTGTTCTGCTCTGGACTGTTACTTCTCAACCTGGATTCCGACTCAAGGACGAGGGCGAGGCCAAAGTATTCTTGGACGGCGTCGTCCACCTATACGCAAAGAAACATGGCCTCAGTCTACCAGACACCAATTCTTTGTCCGTCACAGTCTCAGTGTCAGAAACAAAGGTCAGCTCTGAGACCGTAGCATTGCTGGAGAACAAGCAAAAGTCAGCATGGCTGGAGCAACTGCGACTCTATTCAAATTTACTGGGACTGGATATGCACGCATCAGAAGCCACCATTGACGCGCTTCAGAAACGGGTATCTGACTTGGAGAACGAGTTGGATGCTTGGGCTGATGAGCATGGCGAGTTTTACGCGTCTGGGATCCAACCAATGTTCGCGCCACTGAAAGCGCGAACATACGACTCATGGTGGAACTGGGTGATGCAAGATCTCTTAACCTTTGTGGCGCTGGCAGCGACACCAGAGGCCAGTGAGGCCCAGCTTGAACAGTTGCAGGATAGGATCGTGAGTCGGGCGAATGATCGTCTCATATCCACTCTCAGTTATCTAGTCTCTGCCACAAGCAAGGAATCACTTGCTCGCCTACTCTCTGCTCTTTTAGTACAATGCCAGGGCTTACTCGGTCTACCTTCAACTGTCCGCCGTCTTGGTCCCGCGCTGGCTCCGTTTACGAAGATCGAGGACGATGGCAAGATCGTGGTATCTGAGAAACCGCGGCTCAGTGATCCACTCGCTGATGACCAACTGCTTAGACTGGGGCGAAAGGGCGTCGCTAGCTGGAAATTTGATGAAGAGCTTTCCTCGGTGCTCCATGATGTGCTCCAGAATACGAACGCGACTGGACTGTCTTTCGCCGGAACAAGTGTACTTGTCACCGGTGCTGGCGAAGGCTCCATTGGCTGTCAGATCGTTGCCCAGCTTCTCACTGCTGGTGCAATCGTCGTCGTGACTAGCAGCTCATATTCGCCAAAGACGACGCGGTTCTATCAAAAGCTATATGCTGAGAACTGCGGAAAGGGATCAAAGCTCATTCTGGTTCCATTTAACCAAGCCAGTGTTCGCGATGTTGACGCGATTGTGGACTACATTTATAGCAAAGATGGACTCGCCATGGACCTAGACTTTGTAGTACCATTCGCTGCAATTTCGGAAAATGGCCGGACGATCAGCAACATCGACGGAAGGTCTGAGCTGGCTCATCGCGTTATGCTCACGAATACTCTACGACTTCTTGGAAATGTGAAGCAACAGAAGATGAATCGCGGTACAGTAACGAGGCCAGCCCAAGTCATCCTTCCCCTCTCACCGAACCACGGCTCCTTTGGAAGTGATGGTCTCTACGCCGAGTCTAAGCTAGGCCTGGAAGCTCTCTTCGAAAAGTTCCATTCCGAAGACTGGGCAGATTACTTGCTTGTTTGCGGTGCCATCATTGGCTGGACTCGCGGTACTTCACTCATGTCAGACAACGATATGGTCGCTGAAGGGATCGAAAAGCTTGGTGTCCGGACATATTCTCAGACAGAGATGGCATTCAACATTGTCTGTCTGCTGAGTGAACAAGTCAAGTCATTGTGCATTGATAGCCCGCTGGTCGCCGATCTGAGTGGGGGTATGGGAGAGATTGTAGATCTCCAGAAAGCCACTGCAGATATCCGCGCCTCGATTGCTGAGCAGAGTGACGAGCGTCGTGCTCTAGCCCTAGAGGCTTCCTTTGAATCATCGGACGCCAATGCTGGAACGAATCAAGGATCACTGTCAAACATTCAGTTCGCCTTCCCTGAGCTACCCGGCTGGAACTCCGACATTTTGCCCCTCAACAAACAGCTAAAGGGCATGGTGGATCTGGACCGTGTCGTGGTCGTTGTTGGCTACTCCGAAATTGGTCCGTGTGGTAACTCCCGCACAAGATGGAACATGGAGTTGAACGGTCCGTTCCTTTCGACTGAATGCTGTATCGAGTTGGCTTGGACAATGGGTCTCATCAAGAGCCATCATGGTGTTGTAGATGGTCAACCATTCTCAGGCTGGGTTGAGAAGGAGACTGGAAAGCCCATTGCAGACCATGAGATCCCTCTGAAGTTCGGTAGTTTCATCCGCGAGCACAGTGGCATCCGCTTCGCCGAAGCAAAGCGTGGAGCTCAAGCCTGGAAGGGACGCGAAGTTCTGCATGAGATTGAGGTATCAAAGGATCATGACCCGATCGAAGTCAGCAAGGACGTTGCCGCACAGCTCAAGCAAGCACATGGAGAAAGCGTACACGTAACCTTCGACGACGCGACGGGCCAAACAATGGTAGTCTTGCGAAAAGGCGCCAAAATTGGGGTGCCCAAGATGGTCGACGGGAGCCACACTGTCGCCGGCCAGATCCCAACAGGCTGGGACGCTAGGACGTACGGAGTCCCAGAAGATGTGGTTGAGCAAGTCGATCCAGTCACACTCTATGCTCTTGTTGCTACTGCCGAATCGTTTCAATCAGCCGGCATCCTCGACCCTTTCGAGCTCTACAACGACCTCCATGTAAGCGAAGTGGCATCATGCGTTGGCTCAGGCTTCGGCGGCATAACCAGTATGCGTGAGATCTTCCAAGAACGCTATCGCGATATGGATCCTGCAAATGATGCTCTCGCAGAGTGTTTCATCAACTCCAGCAGTGCCTGGATAAACATGCTCCTCCTATCAGCAGCCGGTCCCAATCGAACACCTGTTGGCGCATGCGCCACGTCGGTTGAGTCACTCGATACAGCTTGCGATCTTATTCAGACTGGAAAAGCAAAGTTCTGCGTCGTCGGTGGCTGTGACGATCTGCTCAAAGAGACATCCACTGAGTTCGCCAACATGAAAGCCACAATCGATCCTGGTCAAGACGCCCTGAATGGCCGCGATCCCACCGAAATGAGTCGCCCGACTACCACTACCCGTAAGGGGTTCGTGGAGTCTGAGGGTGCCGGCATCCAGCTCGTTACAACTGCCACTGTCGCGCTGGACATGGGCCTTCCAATCCACTGCATCGTAGCGTTGTCGTCCACTGCAATGGACAAAGCAGGCCGCTCTCTACCTGCCCCTGGACGTGGAATCCTGGGCGCGGCTAGGCAGAGCACTACCAAATTTGATTCACCCTTGATGAACCTGAGCTACCGCAGAAGAGCTCTACAGGCACGAATGCAACAAGTCGAAGACATGCGCGACCTTCAATTGTCCTATCTGGATGAAGAGGTTGCTCAGCTTATGGAGGATTCCACTACAGAGTTCTCCGTCCTCAACTACCGCCTGCAACGCGTCACAGACATTGAGAGTGACGCTACTCGAGACCAGAAAGAGGCTCTTGACATGTATGGAAATCATTTCTGGACCCATGACCAACGCATTGCGCCTATTCGCGGTGGACTTGGCGTCTGGGGCCTGTCCATCGATGACATTGACCTTGTCTCCTTCCACGGCACATCAACGGTAGCAAACGAGAAGAACGAAGCAGCCGTAGTCAGCGAGCAGTTCAAGCACCTCGGTCGAACGACGGGAAACATTGTTCCCGTCATTTGTCAAAAAGCCCTTACTGGCCACCCCAAGGCAGCCGCGGGAGCTTGGATGCTAAATGGCTGCATCCAGGCCATGCACGACAAGAAGATCCCCGGAAATCGGAATGCCGATAACATTGATTCGGAGCTTCAAAAGTACGAGTACCTCGTTTTCCCCAACAAGACACTAGAGAGGAGTGAAGACGTCAAGGCCTTCTTACTCAATTCGTTTGGTTTCGGCCAAAAGGGAGCGATGGCCGTTGGTGTCAATCCTAAATATCTTTTTGCAACGCTAAAGCAGGAGGATTACGAGGTATACGCGAACAAGCGGCGCCTTCGAGAAAAGAAGGCAGTTCGTCGATTCCATGAGGCTATGCACTGTAACACTGTCTTTCGGCCCAAGAAAAATGCCCCCTATGCTCAAGAGGATGAGACTGCTGTTTTGCTGGATCCGGAGGTTAGGTTTGGGGCGTAAATGTTTTTCTTCTGCGCTTAGAAATTTGCTTGATCCTGTCCAATATGATTTTTCCAGTGTACTACAATTCCATTCGTTCACCCATACTTTCTGATCACCGATCACATTAAAACACTCAGACCAATCAATTGAGACTAACATGCACGTGAAACTAAAAGACACAAGAGACTAAAACCCAAGTGAAACTAAAAGGCACGTGTATTGCCTAGTGACAGGTTCGTGAGGTGCTGATTCCTCCCAAACCGTCTCTTTCCAGATACCTGGTATAGGGTATTACTGATCAACAACGGGGTTTCTAAACGAGAAGAGAACTTCCCCACCAGCAGGCAACAAGATCTGCTGGCAGGTTTGTAAGCCAGGATTACCTTGCCTTTTAGAAACGTAATACCACGTGGTAAGACCGGGACGCCACATGTTCTTACATAAGGCCTGGTCGGTAGTACCGAAATTCTATTTCTTCCCTTCAAAGTACCTACCCATTCCGCAGTTGATATCACGTCATCAAAATTTGTCAGGCTAGCGCGGGGCACCGGCACTTATGTGTAGCTGTTCATGGAGCTTATTCCATCACCAATCCAAGACTGTTCCCAATGCACATCGTAACGTACATAAGACGGCTATTATTACAAAACGGAGGATTCTCTCCGGAGTCATTCCTTCCGCCCTTTTAATGTAACACCAGACCGCTACATGCAGGCGAAATCCGGCGGTCCGGCCTGACAGGTACTATATTGACCCACCTGCTGATGCCTTATGCAGGCGAGATCCATGGCTTAGTAGTTCGCGCAAGGCATGCAAGGCAATTCCACGTGCCAGTCTCACGCAACTTGTGCAGTACATGGCGAAATTGATCGAAAATCCCATTTCAGGGATCTAAGCGAAGACCGGGACCCCCTGGCCTAGCGTACACAGTAGTAATTAGGTAGGGATAGGGTCGAGGCCAGGGTCCCACAGACTGAGTTCACCTTTCATCTTAGTAAGCTTTTCATCCCGATACCATAGTAAAAATATATAGTCTAACCATTTTGTGGATAGCACCGACAAGTATAGTGTACACTAGACCCAACCTCAGCGCTGGGCACATCACGGCCTGGCCAGGTCCTTAGAATGCACCCCCACAGTTCCAACAACGCCAAAACGCTTTCCAAACGTGGCGTTCGGCGGGGCTGAACCCAAATCGGGCAATTATGGTTCTAAATCAACTTCAAGTCTGATCCTCCATCTGGCGTCGGGTAATCCAAGACACGGCTGAGGTCACCAGATAGCATACCATATCGGTTGCTGTGCCGCAATGGAAAATCTTTTCTCACATATCTCTGTTCCAATGTTTTCAAACACTAGAAGCAACACTTGGGACTCCGACATGTCGTTTCAATCTATTTCATCATCACCACATTCATTTGGTCTCTCATATACACCATCATCAATGCGTTCCACACGGTCAGTTCGTTCCACGCGGTTAGAGTACGCAAACCTGGCGTACGAGTGGAACGTCCCCGAGATACTGCACAGTCATATCGTTCAGTTATGGGACATGTTCACTGCGGATCTTCGAATCAAAGCCAGTGGCATCGAAGACCAACCTGCCTCTGTACTGGAGCTGCTATCCCAGTTCCTACTACACCTCATACAATACGACCAAGGTGAACCTCGAGGCTTATTTCAGTTCGACTGCGTTGAACTTCTCCTGGCCCAAATAGATTCAGAATTTCTTGGCGACTCCAGTATCCAAAGCGTCGTTTCCGAGCTGTCAGGAACCGCCTTACAAAAGCAAAATATCATGCAAGCGTATGTCGCCGCCACCCAACACATTGGACTTTCCAGCTTGAGAAAGGCACCAAGGACTGCCCTCTTCGACAAGGACGCAAGCCAAACAACTCGCACTTACGCCATCTTCGGAGGCCAAGGCAATACCACGGACTATCTTCAAGAACTGCGTGCTCTTTTCGACACATACAAACATGTCGTCGAACCAATACTGGCCACTGCGGAGGACACACTCCAAACCCTTCTTCGGGAAACATCCCCTTCCCGCACTAGGTATTTCAAGCACGACTTAGTGATCTCGCAATGGCTGCGAAGGTCCGAAAGTGCTCCTTCCAAGGATTACCTATTATCAGCACCTGTCAGCTTTCCTCTGATAGGTCTGTTGCAGTTTGCCACATACGCCGTCATCTGCTGGTCGCTCCAGAAGACGCCAGGAGAAGTGGCACAAACTTTCAGAGGAATGACAGGCCACAGCCAAGGCGTCGTCGTTGCTGCCGCCCTTTCAACCACTACAACATGGGAGTCGCTTCATTACGCTCTTGTGCAAGCGCTGACGGTGTTGTTCGAGATCGGTGTTGCGGCTCAGGAAGCAACACCGGATTGTAACATTCGGCCTTCCGTCTCTGCGGAGACTATCAACAATGCCGAAGGGATTCCGACACCAATGCTCAATGTTGCAGGGTGCGACTTGAAGCGTCTACAGACCTACATTGATGAGGTAAACGGCTTTCTTACCGAGAGCCAGCGAGTCTCCATCGCGCTCATCAACGGACGAACGAACTTTGTCGTAGCTGGGCCCACGCTCTCAGTATGTGCTCTAGCAAGAAAGCTACGCCGAGTGAAGGCGTCGCCGGAAGAATTCCAGGACAAGATGCCGTTCTCGTCAAGGAAACCCGAGTTCTCGCTTCAATTCCTACCCATTTCAGCACCTTTCCATACCCCGCATCTCAGGCAGGCAGTTCCCGGCGTAGTTGAGGCGCTGGAGAGCGTAAGACTCTGCCCAAGCACGTTTAGGGTGCCCGTCTACCACACTCGTACCGGACAGGACCTTAGGGAGTCTGGAGCTGAGAGTATGATTCCTGATCTTGTCGAGATGATTCTATGCCAGGTTGATGACTGGCCATTATCGACTCAGTTCAAGGCTGCTACACATGTAGTCGACTTTGGTCCAGGTGGGCCATCTGGTGTCGGTTCTCTGCTATCCCGAAACACCGAAGGATCTGGATTAAGAGTGATCCTTGCTGGACACACTGAAAGCACTATCCCTGAGCTTGGAGATATGGCTGAGCTTCTGAGTACCAAGCCTACATTTAGCGCAAATTGGGCTGAGAAGTACTCGCCACGGTTAGTTCAGACCGAGGGAGGGATCAAGATCCGGAACAAGATGACCAGCCTCCTCGGCCTTCCACCTCTCATGGTCGCGGCTATGACGCCGACGACAGCTGCTTGGGAGTTTGTCAGTGCTATTGCCTCAGCGGGGTATCATGCGGAGTTTGCAGCGGGTGGTCTTCACACTGCAGACGACTTCACAAATGCCATTAAGAACCTCGCCAGCTCAATTCCCTCCGGCAGAGGTATATGTATCAACATCATCTATGCCAGTCCTCGGCAGGTCCGGTGGCAACTTCCCCTCATCCGAAAGCTTCGTTCTGAAGGCTTCCCCATTGATGGCATCACCTTCGGCGCTGGTGTCCCTTCAACCGAAGCTTTGAGAGACTACCTGGATATTGGCCTGAAGTATCTTTCCTTCAAGCCCGGGTCGACCTCTTCCATCAACCAAGTCATCGCCATTGCACGCATGAACCCAGATGTTCCAATTGTATTGCAATGGACTTCCGGCCGAGGAGGTGGCCACCATTCTTATGAAGATTTCCATGACCCAATCATCAAGATGTACGCCAAGATCAGGAGATGCGACAACATTGTACTACTTGCCGGCAGTGGTTTTGGTGGTGCCGATGATACATACCCCTACCTTTCTGGAACCTGGTCTTCGCGATTCGGCCTTCAGCCAATGCCATTCGATGGTGTCCTATTCGGCAGCCGGATGATGGTCGCCAAGGAGGCGAAGACTAGTCAAGGAGCCAAAGAAGCGATTGTGGCTGCTCCCGGAATCAGCGAAGAAGCTTCGTGGGAACAAAGCTACAAGACTCCAGTTGGCGGCATCATCACAGTTAAGAGTGAAATGGGCGAGCCTATTCACAAGTTGGCAACTCGAGGTGTTCTTCTCTGGCGAGAGCTCGATGGAAAGATCTTCAGCATATCCGACAGGGCTCAAAGGCTTCAGAAGCTGTTGGGAATGAGGTCTTACATCATCAAGCGGCTCAATGATGACTTTCAAAAGGTCTGGTTCGGACTCGACAGTCAAGGCAAAGCTGTTGACCTGGAAGACATGACATATGCCGACATTATTCGTCGCCTTATTCAGCTCTGCTATGTCAGCAAAGAGTCTCGCTGGATTGACAAGGGCTACAAGCAGCTGACAGCCGACTTTATCCGTCGCACGTGCAGCCGGCTCCAGCGTACTGCACCCCCAAAGTTCGATTTGGAAAACCCCCTACAGGCACTGCAACAGGTAGTAACATTCTGCAAGTCGGCAGACAAGGAGGTGGTTACATACAGCGACGCTCGCTACTTCCTGCTTCTCTGCAAACGCCAGGGTCAGAAGCCACCTCCCTTCATACCCGCCCTTGACGAAGACTTTGAAACATGGTTCAAGAAGGATTCGCTCTGGCAGTCAGAAGACCTCGCCGGTGTGGTTGGTGAAGACGCTGGACGGGTTTGCATTCTACAAGGTCCAGTGGCGGCAAGATATTCCACAAAGATCAACGAACCAGTGGCGGAGATATTGGGAAATATTAGTCAACAGCACATATCCACAATACTGAGAGAGCGATACGACGGCGAAGAAACATTCATACTAGCGGATGGAACAACATTCTGCCAGGAAGAAATAACAAGCCATACCGTCCTCCCGGAGTGCTGTCGTGTCAGCCGTCAAGCGTCAGAGACCATTTTCTACATCGACGAGAGAGTATCTCAAGAAAACCTACCGCACATTGACGCCTGGACTATGGCATTGGTTGGGGCTGACCGTACATGGCTATCCGGCCTGCTCATGTCCGAGGACATCATCCGTGACAAGATGGTCATGCCCAATCCCATCCGCAGGGCACTTGCTCCGCTACCCGGTATGCGGATTGAGCTATCTGATGCACGATCATCATCTGATCCTGCTCTCGTCATCTACGAGAAGGCCTCTAGTGCTGAACCGTCATTGGAGATTCGCAAGGAAGGCGATGTGATATTCGTGACGATGCTTGTGCACGAGTCCGTGGAGGAAGCCCCACTGTCTTTTTCGTTTCGCTTCGTGCATCGCCCCGATACTCCTCTTCACCTTATCCACGAGATCAGTCAGGGTCGCAACGAGATGTTGCAGAACTTTTACGAAAGACTGTGGTTTGGCTCTGAGTTGTCCCAGGCAAAGTCAGGTGCTGAAGAATTGGACCTTTCGAAGCTTGTTGTTGGGAGCCAGCCTACCAAGATTTCGCGGTCCTTGGTGCAAACTTTCATGGATAGCGTTGAGCAGCCGGGCCAAAACCGTATAGCCAGTGGAGGTGTACCTATGGATCACTCTATCGTCGTGGCATGGGAGGCCATGATGAAGGCCACATTCGCCGGCGCCGTAGGATGTGACTTCTTGAATCTTGTACATCTGTCGAATAAGTTTACTGTACTGGACGACAAGCCTCTCGATGTTTTCGACAGCGTTACCAGTACAGCTGAGATCAAAGCTATTCGGAACCTCCCAGCTGGACGAGCAGTTGAAGTCGTGGCTACTATCGCCCGGGACGGTGTTCCAGCAGTAGAAGTAACCTCAGAGTTCCTCTTCAGGGGCACATACACCGACTTCAGCGTCTGCTTTGAGAGACGAGAGGAGCCAAAGATGGTAGTGACGATTGACCGTATGGCCGATATTGCTGTTCTCCAGAGCAAAGCATGGGTGTCATTCGCACAGGACTTTGACCGCAAGTCCCTCCTTGGTCAAAGGCTTGTCTTCGACCTGCACACTCTCGGCCATCTCGCATCTGCTACAACCTATCGCAGCCTCCAAGTTTCTGGACAAATATCTATCGAAGAACCTGAAACAAAGTTACTGCGTGCGGTGGGAGAAGTAAGCTACACATCTGCGGGTCCAACAAGCAGCAACCCAGTACTTAACTACTTGAATCGCTGTGGGACACAAATCAACACCCTTAACACGCTTCCAACACCGCAGCCTCTGGGAGAGAAGAACTCTCTCAGCATAACTACGCCTCTCGACAACAATGCCTACGCACGTGCCTCTGGTGACTACAACCCTATCCACGTCTCTCAAACAGTCGCGAGATACGCCAATCTTCCCGGCCCCATCACTCACGGCATGTACACCAGCGCAGCTGTGCGTCAGGTCGTCGAGAAAGCCGCCGGCTGCAACGACAGAGTACACATGCGGTCGTACAAGGCTTCGTTCGTGAACATGGTTCTACCCAACAGTACCCTGGACGTACAAATTCACCACACTGCCATGAAAAACGGTCTACGCGTCCTTTCATTCCAAGCCGTGCACTCCGAAAGCAAACAAGTTGTGCTAGAAGGCGAAGCAGAAGTCGACCAACTCCTCACCGCTTACGTCTTTACCGGCCAAGGCAGCCAAAAGCAAGACATGGGAATGGAGCTGTACGCCACATCTGAAGTAGCACGACAAGTCTGGGATGAAGCCGACAGGTTCTACTCAGACACATATGGTTTCCTCATTAGCGATGTTGTAAAGCAAAACCCCAAGCAGCTCACCGTCTTCTTCGGCGGACGTCGCGGCAGGAAGATTCGAGAGAACTACATGAACATGATGGTTGAATCCATCGATGGCCGACCCGAACGCTTCTTCACAACAATAACACCCACGACAACGAGCTATACCTTCCAGCACAACGCCGGCTTGCTGTTCAGCACCGAGTTCGCCCAGCCCGCTCTCACCGTCATGGAGCGCGCGCAGTTCCTGCACTTGAAGAGTCAGGGTCTGGTTACTGAGCGCGCACTCTTTGCCGGCCATTCGCTAGGCGAGTACACGTCGCTCAGCACGATTGGCGAGATCATGCCGTTCCAGAGCTTGCTTTCAGTCGTCTTTTACCGCGGTCTGACGATGCGGAGTGCGGTCAAGAGAGACGCGCAGGGCCGCTCGAAATTCGCAATGGTGGCTGTGAATCCTAGTCGCGCGGGTACCACATCAGCTGTGCTGCTTCAGCTGGTGGACGCCATTGCATCGGCTCTGCCGGACGACTTGCTGGAAATTGTAAACTACAATGTTGATACACAGCAGTATGTTGCTGCTGGTACGTTGAAAGCACTGGCTTGCCTCGGCGACGTGATTGACTACACTGCCAAAAACAAAAAGCCTTTCTCACGGGAAGACATGGTGGAGCTTGTCTCCTCTACTACTGCACGCATCACCGACCCGATGCCTACTCTCAAACGCGGTGTCGCTACTATACCGCTGGAAGGCATCGACGTCCCCTTTCACAGCAGCTTCTTACTCCCCAAGATGCCGGCTTTCCGTCGCGTGCTGCAGCAGTATATTGTACCAGGTGCGATTGATTCGAAGAGACTAGTGGGCAAGTATATAAGCAATGTCACCGGGAAACCGTTTGACATTTCTTACAATGGGGTTTGTTCGTTACAGGAGTTGACGGGCAGTGGGGTGCTGGAGCAGTTGATGGTGGACATGGTGGCGTGAGGATATGCATGCATCGAAAGTGGTACATTGTTCTTGTTTATATTTTGCATATTATCGAGATGGGTTTTTTGATTAGAGTTTCTTACAACCAGGTGGTTGTTATCGTAGGAGTTATGGCTGGTTAGATCATTTATTTACTTATTTATATGTTTTACACGCATTGTTGTTGTTGTTGTCTTCTTTGAAACTTCAGGTGCTTTGAGTATGTGATGAACTGTCGAGGGAAGTTTTTGAAAATATACAAGTTTGGTCATAGTGATGAGATGTTTTCTACGTCACAACATCAAAAGGGTTCCAGCAAATTTACAACCGGTGAAAAAGCTTCAAACAGTATAATGAAAGCTGAAGTCTTTCTTGTATTCGGTGTAATACACGAAGTTACCGTGAGACTTGAAGAAATGTGAGAGTGGATTATTTGTAATTGACTGCACATATTGATATTACAACACACTGTATATATGTTATTTCCTATTCTGGCCAACGAGCAGCGCAGACAAAGTGATAAGTTTGTACACTGAACCAACTTGAGATACTTAACGACTTCGCACAATCTAACGTTACGCATTATCATTCTATCAAAGCTACATCAATTAGATACAAACATTCGATTTCACCTTGCCGACTCCATCTCATCCCTCAGCTCTCTGCCTCGTCTATCAGTCCCCTCTACAGGTCCAAGCCAAATCAATCATCCCACTACCACCCACTACTGCCTACAGTCTCCGATATACTCCTGGTAGCTGGGACGAATGCATCCCCCCCTGTCGACGCCGACTCGCTGGTACACCTACACCCTACTCATTTTTCTTTTTCACATTTTACAAAATCCTATTACTCATATCCCAGCTACCTTGCGCAGCCCACTCCCTGTCCATTCCGTATTCTCACCCTCCTCCCGGGAATTCTCCCAGCAGAAAGAAAAATCTTCCCAGAAAAAGGGCCCCGGGAATCCTCCCTGGAAAATATGCCGAGCCATGAGTGCGGCTGGCTGAAAAGTCCGCCATGGAGGATTGAGATCTAGATGGGTTTGTATTCGCTCCCCATCCTTCATGCTTCCATCCATCGGCCCATGCTCCATCACCCATACACCAACATCACCAACCCTGCCCTACATGCATACATTCACATTGCCCGAACACAGCATGTGCCCCGACCGTAGGTACAATACCGGCACGCGTTACCCCACCACCAGCACCAATACCTCCCCACACGTGAACCTATCCGAACTAAAATTGCACCACGGCACACAAATACCGCTCACTCACAGTATCCATGGCCCCTCATTCTCGCTTACACCATGTCAAAAACACCACATTACAGAATTTCTACCCGCTAGTCCCCATCTTTCTGCATTCTCAGCTCAGCTCAGCCCAGATTCGGCTTCGCTCCGCTGTGGAGTGGAACCCATGCTTTCATCAGGGAAGGGGGGAGGGCAGATCTCGAATATGCAGCTTATTCTTACATACAACAGCAGATTGGTACGGTGCAGTGCGGCAAATCAACTGAACCGACCACGTTTCTGAGATTGCGGTGTCGGTATTTCCATCTATGACTGTACCGTGGCTTTAAAAGTGTGATGCTTCCCTTTTGCCTGTTGCTCGTTGCCCGCCGAGCGGGTGAACGGGCAGACGGACGGACGGGTGGAACGGGCACTTATGACACATGAACCGGTAAGTACGTTCTACATAGACGAGTGGACTTGTGTGTTAGGGTGTCTTTTGTTCTGCCAAGTTCTGTCTAGTAGGTTGTAAAAAGAGAATGATACACCGAAGTGGGGTAAGGTGTCCGGACTTTCACCCCGCTCACTTGATTCCTAGTCTTTGGACAATTTTCTCGGGAACGCTTGGTTTAGACACCCCTGCGGCTCCTTCAGCTAGCAAGAGAGACCATTTTTGCGTGGGGACAGGGTAGTCAGAAAGGAATGAGAGATACTAGTTTTCGTCTCTGACTGTGCTGTCACTCTGAAAGTGTTGTTGTTAGCGCCGGGCGGCGTTGTGAAGTTTGGCCTGGTCATTTAGCTGTTTCTGATCCTTCTGCTCGGTTTCGCTTTCTTGGAAGGACTTGGTTCTTCCTTTCCTGAAGCGGTTTTTCCTACGGGAGTGGAGAGAAGGATTTGACCGAGGAGGGAAGGAGTAGTTGAGAATGGTGCTATCCTGATAGTGTACATATGAGGCTTGTGTGAGGCACCCTGCGTCTGCCTGCATGGCAAAGCGAATACTAAACACCACTGTGCACTACCTCGTTGAGCCTCTAGCTCCATCGCTATCTACTACATACATCCCTCTAAAAGAGCACTATATAATATCGCCGAACCGTTCTGAAAACACCCTAGTAACATGACCCCATTCTCGGGGGTGACGGTGGTGGTCAGAAAGTGCCTGGCTCCCCAGCGGCTCGTTCCTACGGGAGATGAGTGGTTAGGAATGTGCATCCGGAAATTCCCAATTCCTATGATCTGGGCGTGCAGCTATTGTCGACACCACAGTGCCGACGTAGTGCCGTACGGCAAGATTTGAATAAAAAGCTTGATGACCCTGCCTGTGTATGACTAAAAAAGTAGACTTGGCCAGGGGTTGCGTCCTGTGCATGCTATGTATGGTGGTTGGGTTGTGTAAGAGCACGTGTGCGCATTGACATCTACCTGCGAGATCTGAAGAAACCCTTGATAATTCCTGCGGGCTAGCTCACTAAGGAAGTAGACCTGACCAAAGACAAGACATATCCTGTGTGGTCTATCCAAGGGCCCACGTGTGCGCATTGACTTGCCTTGCCGTCTGCATGTCATACATGTATATGGGGGCAATGTGAATCCTTTACAACAGCACCTCCTTGAACAATTTACGTAAAATGCATAACAAGGCGTTCCCCAAGGATCAGCGTTACAATCGGTAAATGCAAAAAAAAAAGAATAAATCGCTTCCCGGGCTAGCTAGCGAGAGGTTACAATAAAAATGCTCGCTAGGCGCCGCTGTGGCGCAACTGCTTGTTTGCGAGACGTACCGTTAACGGCAGGTACATGTAATACGCCGCATGATTGCTGATGGCTGATCCTTCCTTTGGCCAAGCAAGCCACATCGGCCTGCAAAGAAAAAGGCGCCGGCGCCGTCAGTAAATCCTTCAAACTACAAAAGCTACGAAACGCCGCCTGGATCCTTCTTCCTTCAAAAAAGGTGCCGCGCCGTCAAAAGGCACGGTCCGTCAAACATGGCGCCGTGACAAGAAATGTGAAAGCCACAACACACGCCGCTAAGAAAACGCCACATCGGATGATCGACTAGATCTAACACGGTTGCATGTTGCGAGGGGAACACCGACACAACGGTAACGGTCGCCGGGTATCCACTTTGAGCAGCAGCGCATGCGCACAAACGCTCTGACATGCATTTTTACAATTGTAAAAGCCGCGTTCGTACGACAAATTCAGTGTTTATTATTGTAAGAGCGGGAAAATATCAAACTGTCAGATTAAGTGTAAGACAGGTTCGCCGACTTACATGCATCCTCGTGGCGTACGGAATAGTGGAGGCGTACCGGTAGTGGTTGGAAGGTTGGCCTTAACCGAGATCCCGAGATGGCGCAACTCTGCAGGGTTAGGGTTCTCATCATAACCACGTAAGACAGGGATCAGGGATTACCCAGCCACAGCAACCACAACCGTGACCGTTTTCCCGATCCACACTCGGGGCCCGACACAGCCGCGGCGGCTA
>KE747818.1:259521-312822 GCA_000465215.2 Pyrenophora seminiperda CCB06 | reverse complement strand
TACGCAGGTGGCAGTAAGCTGGTTAGTTTCAGGCGCGGGGCGGGGCAGGGTAGGGGGGGGGGGCACGGGGCGGCAAGGCTAGTCCGATGCTGATGCGCCGGGGATAGTAATGCGATAGGTCACGTGCAGGAGCGGGGTCGCTGAGGTTCTTTTGCGAGAGAGCAAGGGGCAGAATTATGTAATCGAGGCGGAGCCTGCTAGGCTATATACACACGGTCGGTCGGTGGCCCGTAGGTATATACGCATTACCTAAGTGGAGGGACGAAGGAATGTAAGTAGTGTTCCTGATTCTTTTTGAGTACATGTCGGGCCGCGGTTCCATTCACTAGATGTGAAAATGGGGGGCCTGCTGCGGCCGGTCGGCCCACTTTGAGGCTTGTGAAATTGTGATCCTTACGTAGGGGGTTTTTTTTTCAGCCTCATCCCGTTGTACAGCAGTACAGTCAGAGTGGTGACTAACAGTACAGTACTGTGGGGTCGGGGGTTCTCAGAACACCCACCCACCCAACCTGCAGATGTTAACGCAGGGTCTCAGACATTTGATCTAACACAAGGTCCGTATCTGTAGTATGCAACCTTTCTAGGAATCTAACTAAGCTTTTTTTACCCGAGAGATGGAAATAGAGTGTCAGGAACCAGTCCCGGCACAAACTACTTTCCTTGCACGGTGACACAGTCAGAGTGTGACATTAACTATTGCGGCGTCTCTCACAGGAATTGTCGGTTACTACTGTCTGTACAAGGTAGGTAGGTGGGGGTGGGCCAGGCACGCCAGACACGCCAGGTAGAGAAGGATTATTATGCGGCGCCGGCGGCTGCCATCTTAGTGAGATCTATTCAGGGAGTGTACTGTGCCTCCCCCTTCACACGTTTTTTCACGGAACATTACAGGCGTGAGATTAGTCCAAGAGCCGGAGAAAGATTGATGACCGGCGGGGCGGCAAAAACCTGCATGTGTGTGTTGGCCTGAATAAGGGGATTAGGGGGCGAGGATGAATGGTGTTGGAGGGGAACAAATGGTAAGTGTTGGTGTTGTACAAGTTAGCTAAGCTAGGCTTGTGATGATTAGTAGTGGAGTAGAGAAACCCAGCCCATCATCAGCACTTACTGTGAAAGACAGAGAACGCCGAGGTCCTTTTTTTTTGGTTTCGTCCCGCGATTCGAGACTGTTCCTTATTCAACGAGATAGTTTTTTTCGTTTACTACTTCTTCTTCTTGGGATTCCTTACAAATGATTCACTTACTCACTTACCTACATCTCAACTCAAGACCATCTTCAACGAGAAGAAATAAAACACAACACACACAACAAGGAAGAAGAAGAAGCAGAAGCAGAAGCAGCACCATGGCACCCCCTCCCGCCCCTCTAGATACCATTGACTGGACCACCCTCACCCTCAATGTCCCAACACAGGCAACCCCCTCCAACCCCATCCCCTCGCACGTCGAAACAACCTACTCGGCCAGCACATCGCAATGGACGGCACCCACCGTTCATGCATCCCCCTATCTCCAAATCCACGGCCTCTCTCCCGCTCTAAACTACGGGATGCAAGCGTTTGAAGGTCTCAAAGCCGTTCGCCACTCCAACAACACAATCACCGTCTTCCGTCCCCACTTCCACCACACCCGCCTCGCACACTCTGCCGCCACAGTCGCCTTGCCCTCACCCCCTCTCGACATCTTTCTCTCCGCACTGAACCTGCTCATCCAGGACAACGCGCACCTCGTCGGCCCCGCCAGCTCTCCTGCAATCCTCTACATCCGCCCAGTCCTCATCCCCACATCCCCCCACCTCTCCCTTACACCCGTCCCTGAAACCGTCACCTTGGCCATCTACGCCCACGCAGCATCCACGTATCTAGGCGTACGCCCCATTCCCGCCTGCATCTCCACGACCTATGACCGCGCTGCGCCGCTGGGAACCGGGCATGCCAAAGTGGGTGGCAACTATGCCTCGGGTATACTGCCCGCTCAGGCGGCTATGAAGCGCGGGTTTCCCATGCAGCTCTTCCTGGATGCGCGCACGCGCACCGAGATTGAAGAGTTTGGGTCGTCGGGTTTCGTGGGTGTCAAGGCGGATGGGACGGTCGTGATTCCAGAAAGTAAGCAGGTCATTGCTAGCGTGACGAGCGATACACTGCAGACCCTTGCGGCGAGCGTTTTGGGATGGAAGGTTGAGCGGAGGCGAGTCCTCGTTGGGGAGCTGGCGAGTTTCAAGGAGGTTATTGCTGTTGGCACCGCTGGTATGTTGTCCTACCCTCCCTTTAACCGGCTCATTTTATACTAACACCTTTTGTACCAGTGTCTGTTCTACCTATTTCAAGCATCACGAACGAAGAAACCGGCGAAAAATTTGTGTATTGTGAGAGTGGGGAGGCGGGTCCTGCGGCGAAGAAGTTGAATGACGCGATTGGGGAGGCTATTAGGGGATCTGGGGAGGACAGGTTTGGGTGGAGGTATGAGGTGATGTTCTCAGATGAAGTTGGTACCATGGCTGCCAAGAATGGGGCCGAGATCAAGGTTGAGGAGGTGCAGGCTGTGGATGTTACCCTATAGAGTAGTAGTAGTGTTACTTTTCTATGATCATGATATTCTTTCGACGATAGCCCTTCTACAAGTTCTACAAGGTCAAAGGTTTTATGCTGAGGTTGATGTGGCAGAAGGAGAGTCTTAGATGGAAACCGCCATCGTGGTGGGCGCGCGTAGGTGTTGCTGATGGATTGGGACTAGCACCGTTTGAGATTGGATCGCATGTGGCATGTGTACAATAGCCAGTCCTCAGATCTACTACCCTAACAAGAACTCAATACCTTCACATCACAACACTACAGAAATCAGAAACTTTGCCATGTCTGGATGGCCACAGTTTGTAAAAAAAAAGTTATTTGATTGCTCAAGCTAATTATACATGGTTGTATCTCGCTATCTAGCGCACCCAACGCAGATGATCCTGCACATGCGTCTTCTCAATCCATCTATCAGACATAGCCTACATTACCGTCCATCAAGGGAGCGAAGCGGTTCGGATTGCCTCTGCTCAACCTCTGCGGGGACGGTATGCAGTGTATGGCGGATCAGGACTGACTTCGCGATAATTGTCGGCAGCTGGTGGTGGGCGAAGGCGGACCTGTTCCCTGCCGTTTGGAGAAGAGTCGCGAGATGATCCCCCAAGAAAAGGGTTGGCCGGGGCGGTAGTAACACGACCTCTGTGACCCTTGGAGACGGGACCCATCTCTCGGTTTTCTTCCAACTCTGAATCGTATCCTACAGGGTGGTGGTGAGGTCCGGCGTGCCCAAGTTTACCACTGCAGTCATCACAGCGACGTTTGCCACAGCAACAGCAGAGATGGCGAGACAGCCACGAGCGCGGCATCTTGGCGTCTGGGCCATTAATGAAGCGACCAGGGTGGACAATGTTCCACACGAGAATAGCCAGCCACATTGGTGTGGATTCGAGAACATACAGGACAGGCTCATTACTCGGAAGAGGGTTGTTCGTGCCCAGACCGGCGGAGAACTCGGCGAGGCGGTAGATGATACGAATGGTGATGGCCAGCAAACATCCGTAGAGTGCATAGACCAACCATTTCCAGCCGCCAACCTTGTCGGAACTCAAACGTCCAACTCTTTCTGCTTGAAGCTGATCGCGGTGAAACTTGATGACCAAGGCCGAGAAGATGACAATGAAGCCCTCCTGCATGCCAATACCGCCCATGTAGATGTTCAAGCCCTGCTTTTGTGAGTCCGGACTTGCGCCTGGACCGGCCATTCCACCACCGACAAGTTGAATCACGAAAGAAACAATGTCGAGAGTGACGAAGATGAGAGCTAGAATGGAAGGCGAGAGGAACCAGACTCTGCGAGTGGGCGAGTAAAACCAGACGATTCGGGCGAATACCATGTATGCGAAAGCGTTAACCCCTGGGAAACACATGTTAGAAAGAGAAAAACTGGTTGTCTTGTAGCTGGACACTCACAGATGGGGGCTACCAAGACCAAGATTTGAGCGACAGTCGCGATGCCGGCAGATTGCTGGTTCTTGGAACCGAGAGCGCGGAAAGCATAGGCACCAGTCTCCCAAAGAGCAGCCATGATGATGACCCAACAGAAGCCATTGCGGTACATGATTGCTTGACACAAGTGTGCGATTGTGAGCATGCCGAACAGAACGGAGAAAGCTACTGCCGCGGCGAAGTTTGGGAAGTACACCCAGAGCGCATTACATGCCTCCGCAGGAACGTAGCCATCGAGGCCGGGAGTTGCGTATGAGGGGAAGCCAGGCGTGCACGTCTCGACTGGAAGGTCGAGTGAGAGAGGCGGAATACTTGGTTCGTAGTCATCGCGGCGAACGGGCGACGCGGTGACGGAAGGCGCCGCAATCACAGCACCTCGAGCGGGAAGGGCTTGAGATGTGGCAAGGGCTTGAGGGGTGGCGGGGGCGGGTGAAGCGACGGACAGGAGGGGCAGCAGCAAGGCGCTGAAGAGCGCAAGGGAGACTTTCATCGCACGAGCTGCACAGCAAGCAAACGTGAAAGTATGTGTGTGTGTTTGTGTTGTGTGTGGTATGTGTGTGGCGAGCTGATGTAGGATTCGGTTGTTCTATTTCTATAGGAAAGAAAAAGGAAGTTGTTGTTGATACCAACGTGGGCAGTGCAGTTTTGGTTGTCGTGGACAGCGAGGCTGTGCGACAGTGGAAACAGAGTGGAAACGTAGGCGCTGTGCCGTATGCTGAGGCGCAGTTGTCAATTCTGTGCAACCGCACGTAGCTGCAGTCGTTTCTTCCAATCGCGTCGTTGAGACATGAACCGTATAGTGATGGGACGGATGTGGCTTGCATGGCGTGTAATGAAGCTGCATGACAAACCAGCGCTACACTAGGGCGATGTGGTACGATCATCCCTTCCAACCAACCTGTAACAAGCGAGTTAAGCGAGGCTCGGCATGCAAGACCCATTTTGGCTTAGCGCTGGCAGCTGACGTGCAGTAGCCTCGGCCAGCGATCCCTGTTCGACAATCCCTTGCTTACTAGCCGCACGTGGCCACGATGCTACTCCTCCTGTTCATAATTAGGGCACTACTCAATCATCAGGCATCAGGCATCAGCACAGGGGTCAGCTAAGCCCAGAACGATGCACCCCCAATGCTGACCGCATATCCATTGCTAATTGCGTGGGCATGTAGCAGGAGGATAGCATCAGCTGGGGTCAGCGAGGCGAACACCTAATTAGGCCAGGACAGAAGAGAACCATACAGTCAGACCCAACAGTGGGCGCATTAACCACGTTGTCAAGTAACCACACTGTAATATCAAGCAGCAGACGTCACTCAGGGAGGCTGGTCTGCACCCCCGCTCCCAGCAGTAACTGCAGCAACCCCTCCCCGCAGTCACTGGAGCAATTATGCCCCTCTCTTGTCCCATCCACGACGAGGCTACCTTTGGCCCAGTCGTTTCAGCGGTACCGGCCTGCTACAACGGTTTTGACTTTACGCTGTTGTTTGAGGAGATCTTCCTTGCCCTGGTCCCAAATGTTATTCTGACTATTCTTCTCGTTGCGAGGGTTGCGAGACTTCTGAAACGAAGACCCTGCGAAACTACCAGCAAGAGACTGGACCAATACTGGATTAAGCAGGTCAGTATCTCATTCACTCCTCCAGAATAGACCCCTGCTCACTGACCTTTTGCTACAGACAGCACACATCACTTTCATCCTTGCCAACCTCGTCAAACTCATCGTACTCTGTATTTTGGCTCCGAGGACCCCCCTCTCTGTTCCTGCAGCTGCCGTTGGCTTGTTCGTTGCAATATGTGTGCCATTCTTGACCCATCTCGAGCACTACCGAACCTCCCGACCGTCCTCACTTCTCTCGCTGTACCTCGGGCTCGTACTCCTCTTTGAAATTGTCCGCACCCGAACACTATGGGTCATTGAGGACAACCGGCCGTTTGCCATCACCTTTTCCGTCGGTGTCGGTGTGCATCTGGCTCTCTTCCTGGCTATCAATATCTGCTCTAATGCGGCCACCACGGACCAGAGACTTCCGCGTGAAACCAGGGGCAATGTCTATACGAGAGGGCTGTTCTGGTGGCTGAACCCACTCTTCTGGTTGGGCTTCAAGACCATCCTTGACGTACCACATCTCCCAGCCATCGACACAGGCTTGCGCTCACGCGAATTCTTCGACAATGTATGGTTACAATGGACGGCCTTGCCTCTACGTACATCTGGTGCTCTCCTCAAGCTTCTCTTCACTTCGCACAGCAATCTCATTATCGAGGGCGTGTTGCCTCGTTTGGCACTATCTGGTTTTACCTTTGCACAACCGTTCCTGCTTGAAAGAGTGGTGTCTTACGCTATAGCCACTCCTGATGCTCGGGTAGAGAAACAACTCGGAGACGGCCTTATTGGAGCCGCCGCCTTCATCTACATCGGAATAGCCGTCGCTAATGCCAACGCTCAGCACAGAACATACCGCGTCATCACCAAGCTGCGAGGTACCCTAGTTTCTCTCATCTACACCAAAACCTTGACCGTATCTGTCCCGACCGCACAGAACGGTTCCGCAATCACTTTGATGAGCGCTGATGTTGAAAGAACTGCAACTGGACTACGCTTCATGCATGAATGCTGGGCCAGCTGCATTGATATCGGGCTTGGCATCTGGCTTCTGCAACGGCAGATCGGACCAGCATCCGCTGCGCCTGGTGTCCTCTTCCTGCTCTGCAGTGTAGTTGGCCTGCAGGTCGCTGCAAGTATGGGACAGCGGCAACGTCTCTGGCTAGAGGGGATCGAGAAACGTATCAAAGCAACCTCCGACACACTCGCCGCTGTCAAGGAAGTCAGAATGGGTGGACTGCAAGCCGTTATGGAAGAACAACTGCGAGAGCTCCGCCAAGAAGAGATCAAGGCATCTCGAAAGTTCAAGAATGCGTTGGCCCTCATCGTCTGCTTGTCTTACACCACTGCAGCCATGGGACCTGTCTTCTCGTTCGGCATATATTCTCTCTTGGCCAAGCGAAACCACACCATGCCCGTCACAAGTGAAGTTGGTTTTACGGCACTCTCCATTTTCTCGCTGCTGCGGTCCCCCATGGCTATGATCCTAGACGCCATCTCCGGTCTTGTCGGAGCGATCGGCGCTATTCAGCGGATAGGAGAGTACTTGTCCGCCGACAGCCATCGCCGGCTATTGTCTCCACCGAGTTCAGCAACACTGTCGACCATGAACACGAAGAAGGACGAATGGTCACCCATCTCTGAGAGTAAAGACGTCATCAACGCCGCACACTTCTCCGCCGGTTGGAACGAGGAACAAGGCTTTGTCGTCCAGGACGCTACCTTCTCCATCACGCCAGGCTCTTTCACCTTCATTGTCGGCCCGGTAGGCTGTGGCAAGTCGACACTGCTTCATTCAATACTCGGCGAAACCACCTTTCACGAAGGACATCTCCGAACGTCTCTCGATGGTGCCGCATTTGCGGGCCAGGCTCCTTGGCTCATTAATGATACCATCCAGAACAACATTGTTGCCACGAGCGTACTTGATCAGCGCTGGTATGGCACAGTTCTCGACGCATGTGCTCTTCGAGAAGATCTCGCCCGACTACCCAATGGAGATTATGAAATTGTGGATGATGGCGGCTCGAACCTCAGCGGGGGCCAGCAGGCCCGTGTCGGTCTCGCCCGAGCTGTGTACTCTCGGCAGTCCATTGTTATTTTGGATGACGTTATGAGCGGGCTTGACGCGACTACGGAAGAGATCATCTTCACCACTCTGCTTGGACCTGATGGCCTATTGCGGAAGAATGGCACGACAGTCATCTTTGCCACGAATGCTCTACATCGTCTGTCTTCGGCAGATCACATCATTGTCTTGGCCGCTGACGGCACGATTGCTGAGCAAGGCCCTTACTCGAAGCTAGGATCTTCTGTCTCAGAATACGTCCAGGCCGGGAAGAAGGAGGCCGTGTACAACGATTACAAGGCTGTCCTCAGTGTTCCAATGGAAACTCAAACAGCCACGGAAGTTACGGGGCAGCAACGGCGCACCGGTGATTTCACCATCTACAAATACTACGCCCGAAGAGTTGGTATGCGCAATCTCACCATGTTCTTCTCATTTGGGGCAATCTTTGTTTTCGCCCTCATCTTCCCGCAATACATCGTCGGATGGTGGGCAGAGCACAACGTGGAACATCCGAACGGCAGACTGGGTTTATATCTTGGATCATACTTTGGTCTCTCGGCCATGGCTATTGTCGGTCTGGCGGCAGCATGCTTGGTGCTCATCCTCAATATGATGCCGCGTGCTTCGTCAGCCTTTCATGATGTGCTTTTGCGGACTACGCTCGATGCACCACTCTCGCTCTTCGCAGGCGACAATGTTGCTCACCTGCTCAATCGGTTCAGTCAAGACCTTCAACTCATCGATATGGAACTGCCTCTGGCTCTCTTTAATACTTCGATTGAACTGCTGTCGACGTTTGGCAACCTCATCGTCATTGCTGTCTCATCTGGTTATATCGCTGCCACCATGCCAGCGGTATTGGCTGTCTTCTTTCTCCTGCAGAAGTTCTACCTCCGCACCGCTCGTCAGCTTCGTCTCCTCGACATTGAAGCCAAAGGTCCACTCTTCTCCCACTTCCTCGAGACACTGTCCGGTATAGCCGCTATTCGAGCGTACGGTGCCCAAGCAGACTACGAGCATCGCTTCTTGGAGAGGCTCGACTATTCGCAAAAACCATTCTATCTTCTCTACTGCGTCCAACGCTGGCTCAATCTTGTCCTTGACTCTGTCGTCGCAGGAATTGCCATTGTCTTCATCGCCATTGCCGTCTCAACCAAGGGCCACATTGCGCCAGGCCTCATTGGAACCGCACTCGTGAGTATCATCAACTTTGGCGTCAGCACCAAGGCTCTGCTTGAAAACTGGACAAATCTCGAAATGTGTATCGGTGCCGTCTCCCGCGTACGCACTTTTTCTCTCACTACCCCATCCGAACACCAACAAAGCGAAATTGCTGTACCGCCGCCCGACTGGCCCTCTCGAGGCCACATTACCTTTTCCAACCTCACCGCGTCCTGGAAAAAAGACCGGCCAACTATTTCCAACCTCAGCCTGGAAGTCTCGCCCGCCTCCAAAACGGCGCTGATGGGCGCCTCGGGCAGCGGTAAATCCACCATTCTCTCTTCGCTACTCAATCTCGTGCCCCAAACCAGCGGTACTATCGCTATTGATGGCATTCCGCTCGCCATGGTTCCCCGCCAAGCGCTGCGCGAGCGCCTCCTCACGTTACCCCAAGCCCCCTTTTTGCTGCCCCACTGCTCAATAAGGAAGAACCTCAATCCCTTCAACCTCCCTAGCATATCCGACGATGACATCTACGCCATGCTCGCCAAACTCAACATGGAAAAGCTCGTGGCCAACTTGTCCCAAGGGCTCGATACGAGTACCTCGGGCGCCACCTTTTCTATTGGGCAGAAACAATTGCTATGCCTTGCGCGCATGATTCTACGACATCAACACGCTAGCGTCTCCGGCAGGAAGATTCTCGTCCTAGATGAGGCGACGGCGAGTTTGGACCTTGAGACTGATAAGCTGGTGCAGAGGGTGCTGAGGAAGGAGGTGTTTGGACATGATATGACGGTGCTGGTGGTGGCGCATCGGATGGAGGGGATAAGGGATTTTGATTGCTTTGTTGAGGTGGGTGAGGGGGGGAGAGTACGCGATGTGAGGAGTACGCTGGAGAGGAGGAGGAGTGGTGGTGGTGGGTATGGTGATGATATTAAGAGTGTGGATTGATGAGGGAGTTTTTTTTTGCTTTATTGTATAGACTGTATATATATGCTGTTTAATGTCTGTCACGTTTGATGATTTTTTTTTTGTTCAATAGATTTCTTGAGATTTAGTTGTAGCGTGTGCATACAACCAACCGATCTCGCAATCACACACACATACATAAATCCCGATACTCTTCTCATCTACCTATCACTTAATCAAGACAAATCCCCGCTGGATAAGAAAAGTTTTTTGCTCACCCTTGCCATCTGGCTGTGCTCGCCTCGCATACATGTCCCGATCCAGCCGGGCTGCCTTTTGTCCTTGCAGGCGTATGTACATATTGCGGCGCAGTCTTGACCGGTATCATTGCGCCACAGCCACCGTCGCACTGCACATGCACTCATTTCTTTGATTTGAGTTTGGGGAACTGACGTGGCATTTATGTCACTGCTAAAATATTCTAATTCGCCCTGCATTTTCTCTTTCTCGTGTCTAGGGGTGGTGAGTGGATGGATGGCGTGTTTGGCGGGTTTGGGTTTGATAAAACCGTTTGGTGCTTGGTAGTAGGTGAGTTTGTTCTGGGTGCGATGAGGAATATTGATTACCAGGATTGAAGTGGTGGGATAGACTATATGTTGTACGGAATTAGGTACACTATTTTGTGGTCATTGCGCTGGCTGACGCTGGTGCTGGTACTGGAGATGTAGGGGGTGGGGGTCGTAGGCTCTGGATTAAAAGCGTTGCTTAAGGTTGATCGTAGAGGCTGTGTATGATCATGAATACAATCTTTATTATGCAACTTTTGATTGATAGCTATCGCACTCGCTTCTCCGCCCGTATAAGGTACCGCTATGCCTTGAATTTTAGGTGTTTTTGTGGGAAGGATGTAGGTCACGCAAGATAGGGGAAAACCTTCCAACTAACCTTTTGGTTCAGTTCAAAGGTCGCGTTCTTCTGTTATCTTGGAGTCGTCGCGTCAGCTGGCTTATGTTGAATGTCTATAGTAGATGTGCTCTTTTATTGCCCTTTTTTGAGTGCGGACGGCTGAGGGTTTGGATGTTTTAGAGCATTGTGGCGCTTCGTGATATTTATATCCCTGTAGTTGGATAAAACGAGTTTACGACCACGGAAAAGAAAGGTTTCATGCTTTAGCTGGAGGGTGCGGTGAGCTCAACATGATCTAGAGCGTCATAAGTCTTTACTCATGAAATACTTTCAGCCGCTGTTACGAACATAATTCTTTTACTTAGCACCCACTGGAGGCTAGGTATGAGAGAAACCTCTCGTTTTTCGAATACTGGTTTGAGTAAGATTGTACTACGTGTTTTGGTGTAATCTTTCGATGGTAGAATTTTGCTATCAGCATCATAACAGTGATAGATCGAAGAGAAAACTATGCACGAGATTCTACTCGTTGAGGGACCGAGTCGCGATGCATTGCCCTTTGGAAAGACATAGATGATTGCTTCCGGTAATCCGCGAATTTATCAACACGTCTCGCGGAGAACAAATGTGTTGCTCTCAACATATAAAACACTATTCACTCAAGCTCGAGGCTTATTGGAAGAGACAGATCCAAAACCACGGGATAGATTGGGCTAATCGAATTGTATATCCAGATCTAACAAAAACCCCAAGTCTTCTAACCTACCTAGTACCTATTCACCACCCCACAATTCCAGAACTCATGTCAGGACATGCGTACGCAGCGTGCAGTATGGGCTGACGCGCGTAGCAAATATACTGTTTCTTCATGAAGCAATTGTCGTTGATTATTCTTACCTTTCTGGTTGCATGGCTTAGTGACAATAGACCTGCGTCCTGACAACTAGGTTTTCTTGACAGGCACGTGGACGGTTATTGTTTTACCATTTGCGTCGAAACACACAGCAGTTATGTGGAGGCGCTGATCACCAGGACTCGTATGCTCGCCCTCCCTATGCCAAGGTAAACTTCCGACGGAACACAGTTTTCCAGATGAATAACACTCGCCTTGAACAGATCTCCTCTGTACCTGCGGGAAGTTGACCACTCCAGCCGTCAAGCGATTCTTTGAGTCGTTTGCCAACTTCTTGGGCCATAACGTCCGTACGCTTCCACATTGAGTTTTCGGTTGCAGCAGAGACCACCATAGTCTTCCCATCTCTCACGATATGGTCGATGGCCTTTCTAGAGATGATCCTTTTTGCAAACGACATGCCGATCTCGTGTGCTTGAGGAAGATGGGATGTGAAAAGGAGTTAATAGATAGTGGCGATCGAAATATTTGTAGTGCCGCAGTGCTCGATGAGGAATTCTAGAGTCTGTCAACGAGGAATAACGCAATTTAAATGCTGCCCGTAGCAAGAGAGCAAACACTTAGCAACGTTTATTACAGATCACAAGACCTGATAAAACGCCAATCCAGAAGTCTATAGTATCTTCTCTAGTCCTTTGCGACTCCTCTATGTAACAGGTCACGCACAACTACCAGCAATGTATATAAAAGAACATACAGGCCTCATTTAATATATCTCTTCTAGTCCACAGTGACTCTTCTAGTTCACTATGCCTCGTCCAGGTATACAAATAGCGGACAAAATGACTTATTCAAGAGTCTCTAAAGAGGATGCGCTATGTTAGGGACGAGATGCAGAGGGCTGTACAGAGGGACTTCATGTATGTCTATTCCAATAAGAAGGCAGAGTGAACTAGAAGGTCTACAGTGCTAGATCGTGATAAGACGTGATTGTGAGACTTTACAGATCGATGGATAGATGATTCGAAACGCAAGAAGCGAGTTATAGTCCTTCGACAACGCACAGCCGAGCAACCCGCCCGCAGTCTTGAGGATAGATGAATAAGTGAAAGTCCCTGTAAACCCCCGAATGTCGTCGACTTACGATGATCAAAGAGATGAGCATGGTAGGCCGCCGTCCGATCTTGTGTTACATTGGCACAAAGACGATGGTACCTAAACATTTTCGGATTAGACTTCTGTTCTTAAAAGCCCCTTGGAGTAGACCAAGACCTACCAAAGCCAAAAACAAGCGTCGGGTAAGCCACGAGATGGCTCGTCTCGGTAGGAGAACGCTGCAAAACCTCTGATAGGTAGTTGACGTAGACACTGGGCCCCAGCAGCGCAGAGTTCGCGAGCCAAGAGTACGCTGAGACGAGGAAGAGGATGGTGGTCTTCTTCCACTTTGACCACTTGAATACATTGTCAGTCTAGTCTCGGGGGAAACCACGATCTTGCCGGGAGACATACGCGTAGTGAATCGTTGGGGTCCTGGGATGGAGTTGGATATAGGCGTAGGCCCAGCGCGGTCTCCTCTCCCTCTAGCAGAATATGTCAGGATCAGCAACTCTTAGAATACGGAGCACGTCGCTGTGCCAGGATAGAGATTACCTGTATAGTTCAGGTTCGTCGTCCCTGGAACATCTTCAACCTGCCTGAGGAACCGGTCATTAGGATGCCATAGTACTCAATCTGGGTGTGCCTACCCTTGCGGGACATCTTCGCGAGTGTCGGACATCGTGATAACCACGCAGCAGGAGAGACCAGGTTGATCTCTTGAGGAACGGAATGACCTAGGTTCAAATAAAGTAGCGACAAGGGTTCAGGAACATAAGAAGAAGATCAGACTGCGAGAGAATTGAATGTCTTCAAAGGAGTCTGAAGATGGAGTCGAGACTAAACAAATGTCGCACTATTGGCCTCGCGGCTCGACTCATGCTCTACCATGCCACGACAAACCCTGAAACAGCTTCATGCCTGGGGTTTCTGATCCCTACCCCCACAACCTGGGGGCGCAAGTGTGGGTGCGGGGATACAAAAGTGGGGATGCTCCAACTGTTCACGCATTCGGCTCAAGACCCAGCTTTTGCCGACCGAGCGCTAGCATGCGCCGACCCCAAACCATCGGCATTTAGCTTTGAGGCTAATGGCGGCAGACAATGGCGGCATGGCATTATCTCGTCCTGGACGTCTGCCATAAAACAAGCTCAAGGCACAACGGGTCTTCGGCTCTATCCATGTCCCAGGGGGCGACGGACCATAGACCTCATGCCGCCGTTGTCATGGCCGACAATTTCACAAGTGAGCGCGAGTTGAGCAATATGCTCCGATCAGCAGCATTGTTGACTCCCTTCCCTATTTTAAAGTTTCGTTGCAACTGCTGGCACATTGATTTGAATGTAAGGCGGCGGCTCAGTCCTGTGACGGACCAGTCTGCCAGCCGAACATGTCATGGATGAACTCAATCCCAGCGATGTCCGCATGTCCCATGTCTTCAAACCCGAGCGGCTGCTCATAGGCCCAGCCATCAGGGTCATAGTTTATAGAAGGATCATCGCATCCTTTGAGTAACTCGGTAACCAGCACGCCTGGTGACAACTGCGCTTCCCACCACGCTGATCCGGTTTCCTCGGACTGCGGTACAGCCTCCCTTAGGCCCCCAGGGGCTACGAGTCTTTCCTCGATGTCTTCTGGTGAGCTGTTGATCTCTGATGTCGTGCGCATCCGGCGTTGTGGATTCCGTCCGGACCTAGTGTGCTTCACGGACCCGGGTTCCTGGTGTGGCTCCTCGCCAGGGGAGTTCAAGGTCATCTGCCCTAACAGCCACGCAGGGAGGTCCGCATCGCCCACAAGACGCCCTTTACTGATCGTTAGATCGACCGTCATGGTCATCTTCAGGTACAGCGCTGGGTGCTTTGACAGGATCTCGGCCCAGGTGGTTGCTGGCCGCCTGGCACCCGGCGACTCTGCCTGGGCTTGGCTCTCCGTCTGTGCTATGTTTGCAATGAGATTCGCGGTTTCCTCTATGAGCTCAATACCATCGTACTGGGACAAGAATGCTTTCATGGCCTCCATGAGGCTCGCCAGGCGGGCCTTCTGCTTCGAAGTTGCGGAATTCGAGGGGGCTGATGCGGACAAGCCGTCGGCGGTTGACAACCTGACGCTCATGGCAGCGAGTGACAGCGGCATCACGATGCAGGCAGCGCTTATCGTATAGAGTTAGCGAAGAGAGTTCTTGTCCACGAGGAAAGGGTTTAGTGTGGGCTTACGCGCTGATTGGGAGCCATCTGACGAGCCGGCGACGAGTAAGCTCGCCGCAGAGATCTGTCATGCTGGCAGCGGCGTTTTGCACCTCCCCTCGACTGTTGCCGAGTTCAACAGCCTGTGCTGCCCACTCGTTCGGGCCTCCTTTTGAGGCGAGCGCGATCGAGATAAAGAATTTATGGTGATGTAGCATGATCTTCGCATGGCTAAGGTATGGTATGTTAGCGATCAGTGTCCCGTCCGCAGAGGCGAGGACTGTCAAGGCTTACTAAAAGTATAGATACATGAGAGTCGTGTGTAGGGCAATGGATCTGTTGAGTCCCTGCCTCTTGTCTGAAGCAGCCGAGGCCCTGCTCGGAGGCAGAATCTGGGTGCTCGCACGAGCAAACCATCGCTCCAGGGCCTTTTCACACGTCTCGATGCCGCTCTTGACGGAGACGAAAGTGGCCTGCAGTAACTCCTTGTCGATGGGCATGACTAGAGTCAAAACGTCTGTTAAGACTACCATCAGGTCGATGTAAATTTCAAACAAGCGAGCGAGCCGGCGCTTGCTGGCCGGGTTGTAGACACTCGACCTGTAGATCTCATCCTCAAAGTCGGACGCGCCGAACCGCACACTGGCGCCAAAGTCGAAGTTGGCGTGAGTTATGTGAGGCACGAAGCGCGTGCAGAGGGGTGACACCCGGTCCAGCACGATGCAGCACCACCAGAGGCGGCGGAGGGCGTTCTGCTGCTTCGTATCCCGGCTCGCTGCCGGTGACGGGGCTCCAGATGTGTTCTGTGGTCGGTCCGCACCGAGGTCTCGGGCGTGCTGGATGGCACGGCCGAGCCACATCTTGTAGGGACCTAGCGGCAGGTTGGAAGGGGGAACCCATGCCATCAGCAGGAGTGCAGACTGCGCAAGGGGGAGGGGTGACGTTTCCATGTCCATGTCGTAGAGCAGCTGGAGCTGATGTCAGCGGAAGACAGAAGGCGAAGGCGCTAGAGGCTTTGCTATCGCTAGAGGCTTTGCTATCGCAAATATGGGTGGAATCACACCTTCACTCGTCGATAAAACTCTCCTCTTGCTACCCTCAGGCTAGAGAAGCCCAACTTCAAAATAGTTCGGAAAGGGACGAACTGGAGTTTCTATTAGCCTGCTGCAATGAAAGGAGGAGCTGTACGAGGACTGCTGGTGAGGTATACTGTGCAGCTACTGAAGAGTATGGCCTGGAAGAGAAGGAGGGATATGTTCGCATCTGAAGTGGGCCTGCCTCTGGTCTGAGAATACATGTCCCAAAAGTCGCCCTCGTCAACCAGGGGTAGGAGGGGATGGACATGCAGGAAATACTGCTCAACAAAGTCGTCCAGCATTGGCCTCGCGGGGACGTGGAGACACCCTTGCGACTCGAGATAGTTGACGTCCTGGGACGGGATCATATGGATATTGCTGGCGGAGAGGAACTGTAAGTGGGAGTAGATGACCGTGGATCTGGGGCGGGCGTTTTGGTCTGTACGGTCGGCCAAACCCATGTCGCTATTGATGCCACGGTGCGTGCTCAAAGCGGGCTCCGAGAACATGTCTGACCCGGTGACAGAGGTCCTGTTACGGGGAGCTGATGAAGCGCCCTCGTCGCTCTCACTGCCAGAGAATCCATCGATGTGCTCCTCGACGACGTGGTCGGGGAGAGCTCCTCGCCCAATCCCATGGCCGAAAGGGTACTTTCCGCGCGGTGCAGTCGTGGAACCGCCCCGGGAGACATGTGCACCTGCATCCGCATCAGCATCCGCTTCCGCTTCGAGGGCTGCTGTCGTAGGGCGGCGGTTGAGGCGATCACGCCTCCGTCCCTCAGTTGACCTGTGGAAAGTCAGCGACGAGATGTCCGTGCTCACGTGAGGTTAAAGATGTATATATCCTACAGCCGGGATGCACGGCCGACGACGAGACAGTTCTTGCCATGCAGCTGGCAGTTGGTGCATGGCTAACTAACCCAGGAGACGTCGCAGCGGACCTTGCGGGAACGGCAAGCGAGACAGGCCTTGACGGCCCGCTTGCCGGAGGCATGGCCTAGCGGAACGTCGGATCGTGTTGTGGACATAGACGCCATGGTGTAGGTATGATACGGTACGGTTGCGAGACCATGAGACACGCCCGAGCGTAGTTGTTACAGGAGTTTGAATGTTGAAGTTTGAAGCAGAGAGGTTGGCGGTGGTAGTTGTGACCGTGGAGGCCCCAGGCTAGAAGTACCGGTACGCTAAGAAATTACGCTAAGGGCCCTAGCCTGAGGCTCTGAGGCTCAGTGTACTGGAGTCCGGACTGCCCCGGGTGCCCGGATAGGGGACTGTGTGCTGGAGTAGGTTGCGGATAGTGGATGCAGGGGTTGGGCTGGGGAAGCGTCCAACCCCGGATTTCGCAGGGTCTTTCAAGCTTCCGTCAGCAAACGACTCCACAGTCACCAGAGCATCAGTTCACGGGCAACTGTCTACCGAGATGGTGATGGTGATGGTGATGGTGTAAGCCAGGGGCACAAGCCAGCACAGGCCACGTCACATGACCTGCCCCACTGTACTCAATATATAAACTCCTAGATACTCCTAGATACTCTTAGCACTCAATTCACTCAATTCTCACATTGATTCATCTCATCTCACTGCTTACAGATGGTGATGGAAAGAAACCAAACGGTATTTCGTGGCTAACAACGAGCCTCAGGTTCTTGATGCTATTGCCAAGGATCCGACGTGATTCTGCACCACCTCTCCGACCACCACCACTATTCACGCCTATTGCCAGATCCCCGTCCCTTTGTCTCAGGCGCCGAGCGTCTTATTCAAAAACTCAATTTGCCCCTTGATGTTCTCCTCGAACGCCTTCTCTTCGTAATAGACGCTGAAATGATCCTGTCCCTTCAACAGGAGCAGTGTCTTTGGCTCGCGCGCCTTGGCGAATGCCTCGAGCTGCACGTGTGTCCTGGCCGTAACGTCGTGTTCCGCCACGACCATGAGCAGGGGCGTCGGTGCGATGCGCTGAATGTACGCCACGGGCTCGAACATGGCGCAGTAGGCTAGGCTCTGTACCGTGACGTTGCGCTCGACCTTGTATCCGCGCCGGTGCATCTCCTCAATGAACTTCCCTCCCGCCGGATCGGGGAGTACTGCCTTGCAGGTTCCCGAGAGGGCCTCCTCCTCGGTCATGGCCATGCTCTGGACCAACGTTGGCCGCCCTGTAGCCACGGCGTTGCCGCGCTCAAGCACCAGGTCGCCCGGGGCTTTGCCAGTCATCGCAGAGGTGAAGTCACCCGACGTGAAGGGCACCTGTGCGATGGTGGCCGCAATGTTTGTATTCAGGGCCGCAGCGAAGAGAGCCGCGCCGCCGGACATGCTACTGCCCCAGTAGACCATCTTTGCCGCGTCAACCTCAGGCAGGGTTGCCGCGTAGTTGAAGGCGTCGAGGTAGTCGCGGCTCTGCAGGTCCCGCCGCCTGGAACCGCTGTGCAAAGTCTGGGAGAAACTGGAATCTCTCGCCACCGAACTAAAGGGCATGGGTTAGCAAACGGATGCGATCAAGGTATAACTAGTATGCTGGCACAACTCACGCCGATAGTCATGATGACACAAGGCCGCTTGTCGCCGGCGGAGAACAGCGTCCCCGTGAGCGTGAGCCCGTCATACGTCTTGAACGTGACAACTCTAGGTGTACTCATCATGTTAGATGTTAGATATTGTCGTGATAGATAGTTACTTCAAGTTCTTCTTATAGAATATTGAACCGCCTCGCCTAGGCCTCGCATTTATAAGTAATACCTCTAACTACCGCCTATTAATATAGTATTTAGAGACCCGACCCTATCTCGGTACTTAATAATTATGCCGAATAGCCGCTAGTTAAAGGCCTAACCTAGGTAAGTACTATCTTCTCTCTACGAAAAAAACTATAGCGAAATCTAGTAAGCCCTACCTAGACTTATATACTAGTCTATTATAGCGTTATAACCCTTAATATACCTCTATAGTTGCCGTATAGAAGACCTTCTCTATAATACACCCTATCCTAGACTAATATAAAGGGTGTGTATTGCGGATCTACTCGGTTGCGCCTCTCGGTTGAGGCCGCCAATATTGCCGAACACACTCTCACCGTACCTTGAAGATACACCGGCTTCAGGTAGGGCGCGTCTCGGTCGCTCGGCGTCATGGGGGTAGCTACCGTCCGGAACAGCCCAGTAATGGACTTGCGAGCTCTCGACGAGGTCTGGTGCAATGCTCGGACAAGCATGGATTCTGGGAGCCGTAAGCCGCTCCCGAGTTCAGTTCCCGACAACTTGACATGTGGTAAATTTATTGATATAACTTGGAGCTACTCCGTCTGAAGCAATTAGTGACCACCGGCTGATCACAGTATCACTTCTGCCCGCAAAAAAGAAAAGAAAAGAAAAGGAAACATGTCTTCACTTATCCAGTTTGCGAACCAGCATGCGCCGACCGTGGCTCGGCTAGCGAAGGCGCCCAAAGTCCAGGCTGGGTTCGCCGCTCTCCTCGCGCTCCGGCTGCTGCCATTGATCAATGCTTGGGCCTCGCAGAGAGCTGTCAACAACGGCGTCACCGACAAGACCTGGGACTGGTCCAAAGAGATAGTAGTCATCACAGGCGGCAGCAGCGGCATCGGCGCTGACGTTGTCAGGCAGCTTGAGCAACGGGATATCAAGGTCATCATCCTAGACAGGAACCGGCCGGCCACCAAGACCGGTACGTGGCCCCTTTCTAACTATCTGCCTCCAAGACCTCCCGCTGACGAGTGTCCCTCTTTCCAGGCCCGAATACCACATTTTACCAGGCAGACCTCTCCAATACGTCCGTCATTGCCGAGCTGGCCAACCGCATCCGCACTGAGCACGGCGACCCCACCGTTCTCATTAACAATGCCGGCATCGCCAATGATTATCACCTACTAAATACCACCAACGACGCTGTCCGCCAGACTTTCGATGTCAATATTATCGCGCCCTTCCTGCTCGTACGCGAGTTCGTCCCGGCCATGGCCCGCCAGAATCATGGCCACGTCGTCAACATTGCTAGCATGGCATCCTTTAGCACGCAGTCTAACAACACCGATTACTGTGCCACCAAAGCTGGTGTTCTGGCCCTGCACGAGGGGTTAAAGCAGGAGCTCAAGCACATTAACAGAGCCCCGGCCGTGCGTATGACGTGAGTCTAATGCCCCATCCCTTATCCCGTTTAAGATATTCTCGGCTGACAATATCCGCCACCCCAGCGTCGTTCATCCCTATTGGACCAGGACGCCCCTGATCACGAAGCTGGAGAACACCGGAAAGCTGGGAGGCACTATTCTCGAGCCGAGGGACGTAGCGACCGCTATCACGAAACAGTTGTTCTCAGGGTACGGGGCCCAGATTATTCTGCCTTCCAGCATGGGATGGGCCTCAATGATAAGGGGCTTACCCGAGTGGCTCCAAGAAGGTATGCGGGACACCGCCAGCACCCAGCTACTGTCTGCGATGGAGAGCGTGAGGTTGCTGGAAAAGAAGCCTTAAGCTGGTCCACGGGCTTCGAGTCTCGTAGTGTACAACAATCACGAGGGGTGGCATCACTCAGTACCTATCGCTAGCATATATTTTAGGATATTTGTGTGTATTGAGCCAAATCCTTTACTCTAGTGAACTCAAGGGGAAAGGGTCAATAGACGGCGCAAAGCGTAGGTTAATCTTGAAAAGTGGCCCCCTTCTAACATATTCACCCCAAAGTTCCTGGCATCCACTTCTTTATGACTACGATCTAGTTCTGTGAGACGCGGGAAATTGCCAGCCAAATGGGTAAGCTAGCGACCTAGATGATCGTTTAAATGAAGGTTAAGATAGCTACCTTAGTCACTTCTATTATTTAACCTTTGTGTTCATTACCTATTATTATTACTCTATGTGTTTTGTGTTTAACTAGCGTCTCTCTTTCGTGCATAAGTAAATAATCTAAGCTCTTGTAATTAGCAAGTAGACTTGTTAATAATCAACTTAACAGACTCCGTAGTAAATAAATAAATTAAATATCGCCTACTATTGTTAGTATAACTGTATAGTACTATAGTTATTCGGGTAAGTTAGTAAGCTTAATTAATACCTAGATTACCTTATTTGTGAGGAGTTGTTGGGCAGGCACTAAGATATAGGTATAGATCGAATTAAGACGAATTCTTAAGAATCTATCTAAGGACTATAGAGAGATAATATATATACCTATATTATAGAACCTTAGCTAGCGTAGGCTAGCGGTATTCTAAAGAGTCTTTAGTAGCTAAGCTACTAGAATATTATAATAATAGCCCTCTCTCTTCTTAAGAGTTGTTCTAACTCTCGTTATAGTATATACTATTATAGCTTACTCTATTAGCTTAATTATATTCTATTATTATTCTATAACCTAAACGCTTAGTAGTATATAAAAAACCTATATAAGAAAAAAATCTTATTACGCTTCTTATACTTTAGATTACTATAGCTATAGCTACGTTACTTAGCTATTTTCTAATTTACTATAGTAACTTATATACGTAACGGTTATATTTCTACGCTACGTATAGAATAGTTAATAATAGCTAGGCTATCTATAGGTAGCTAGTAGGTAGCTCTTAGGCGTTCTCTAAAAACTTATTTACGCTAGATATCTATTCTATTTACGCTATAACTATCTAATATAGTCTAGTACTTACTAGTACTATCTAGGCTACTTATAAGTAGCTAGTAAGTAGCTCTTAGGTATTTCTCTAGGTAGTATTACGTTAGATTTCTAGCGTTTACCTTATATACTAGACGCGCTCTATATTTATAATATTATATTAAGTAAGTAGTAAGTCTACGTAGCGTCTATAGAAGTCTTCTAGCTAGGTAAGAGAGTAGGTTATAGTAATAGGTAGAGTAGTATAAGTTATAGGTTTTCTAGAGTATTTCTACCTTATTCTTTATATTAACTTTATAGTCTAATAATATTAGCTTATAACCTTATTATAACTATTAATACTAGGCCTATATCTAGCTTTATTTTAAATAGTAGTCTACTAGACTATATTCTTATTCTATCTTAGTATCTATAAGCTTAACCTCTACTAGTAAGGCCTACGTACTATTTCTATATAGTATCTTTAACTACGCTAAGTAAAGCTAGCCTTAGTAATAGAACTATAATAGAGCTTACCTAGGTATTTATAGAGAAGTAATTCTACCTTTATAATAATACCTATAGTATCTATAATAGTTATTATACTACTAAGAAGGCTAGTTATATTCTAGTACGTATTACAGCCGTAGTTATAACTTCTTACTAATATTTACTAGATTAATTCTTACTTCTATTAGGCTATTAACGTACTTATATTTCTTATTAACTACGCTACTTATAAGAGTATTACTACTATATTCTCTAGAGACTTTAATACTAAGATAGAAATACTTACTAGTATATCTCTATAAAGATCTCTTCTAGAGAGAAGGTCTAGAGTTAGTTCTTAGAGATTAAGTAAGTTTAATAGATAGTAGAGTTATATAGTATAATTAGAAGATCGATATAATATATAAGAAGTTAAGAATTAAGTACTAATTCTTAGATTTTAAAGTTAGATATAATAAACTATAAGAACTTATTACCTATTACTATATACTAGTAGTACTCGTAGCTCTTACTTAGAGAAGCCTAAGAAATCCTTAGTAGCTAGCGTATAAAGAGTATTCCTTAGTATTATAGATATAAGAAGTTATACTAAGACTCTTTCTCGCGTAGGCTTAGTTAAGAAGGTTACGTAACTATACCTCTACGTCTTATATAGTAGGTTAACTAGCTATCTATACTTCTTTAACCTAACTACTATACCTCTTCTCTTAAAGGTCTATAATACTATTCTCCTCTTTCTTAAGCTTATTCTTAAGCTTTTCTATATACTTATAGCTAATAATATCTATTCTTAGGTCTAAAGAATATCTTTATCTTACTCTTAAGATTTGTCGTAATAGTCTCTCTACGCCTATTCTCTATAATTATTATTTTATAAATAACTATTAGTACGTCGCGATACTTAAAGTCGATAGTAAGCGTTTAAAGTATTTAGAGTATACTCGTCTAGTTTATCTATATATAAATATATTATAGATATTCTTAGACAAGACTTATAAAGAGTATTAAAAGAAGGTAGATAATAATAAGCTTCTATTAGCTTAGGTTATTTCGCGCTTACTATAGAATAAAAAAATATTAAAGTAGGCTAAAGAGTATACTGCGAAGAAAGCTATATATTTAGTAGATACTTTACGTAGTTTTCTCGCCTATAATATAGAGTACTCTAGGTTTTTTAGATACGCTTATATTGCCTACTAACTCTAGCAATACTCTTATATTTTCTTCTAAGTAGTTTTTTCTTATAAGTTTGTTTTCTAATATTCCTAAATGTATTCTTTATAATTATTTAGGTTCTATTTTAGTTTCTATATATTTTCGCTTTCTAGGTATTCTAATTATTTAACTAGATATTCTTTACTATTGTCTGTAACTCGATGTACGACGATCTTTTTAACTTTAAATTTATTTTCTTCTTCTATTTTATAATAGAAGGTTTTCTATAATAGCGTATCTAGGTGTACTAGTTCTAAAAGGTTTATATAGAATCTTAGGTAGATCTTAGCGTCTAGTAGTAGATTAAGTATATACGTAACTAGTTCTTTCTAATTAAGAATTTAAATAGTCTAACCTTACTATTATCTAGCTCTTTACTTAGTTATTTAGTTTATAGGTTTTTTATAAGTAGGTATACTTTATCTCTCTTCTTTTGTCACGGAGGCGGTAGGTAGAGAAGATAGATATACGTAATTAGTATATTTACTACGTATTGCTAATAGAATAGAGTTAGACTAGAATGAGGACGTAGCTTAAGAAGCGTACGATAGAGCGTATTTGCGTAGAAATTTTAGTAATTACGTAGCTACTTGCTTAGTAGCTTAGCGCGCTCTTATTAGCTATCTAGGCTAGCGCTATAATAGTACTTCTCTTCTTAGGCGGAGCTCTAACAACGCGATTAATAGAGCTTATCTAGGTAATAGTAGTAGAAGTTCTTAATAATCTTCTAGGCGTTCTTAACGTAATTAGCTAGTTCTTTAGTAGGTTTATTATACCTAGCCTACTTTATAATATACTTTAGCTAGAGACAGCCTCTACGGCCGCAGTAATTCTAATAGAAATCTAGAATATTCTTAACCTTCTATTTCTTAATTCCCTCGACTTAGATAGAAGAGAGTAGCTTATAATACTATCTAAGTAGTAAGTCTATAGCTATAAGGTAGAGAAGGCTAATATAGAATATAGAGTAGATCTTTATTAAAGTAAGTAGTTCTAGATAATAGGCGTATAGGCTTATAGCCTTTATAACCTTAAAGAGTTCTAGAAACTTCTAGTTAAGTTTCTTCTATAGATAGGTAGTCTTAATATTCTAGGTATCTAACTAGACTAGGTCGTTCTTAAAGAACTAGCGGGTAGACTTATATTTTCTATTAGCGTACTTCTTATACTAGGCTTACGTAACGCAGATCTTAGCGCGTAGGTACTTATAGATAGTCTTTATCTTTATAGCTAGGTCTTTAGTATCTTATATAGCTAGCTATTAGCTTAGTTTAATAGGCTTAAATTCTAGATAGAAGTAGAAGCTATAGTTTACGAAGAATAGCGTTATATAGGTACTCTTGTTATTAGCGTTATTTACTATAAACTTAGCTAGTAGTAGCTATCTCGCCTAGTTATTCTATAGGTATAAGACCTAACCTTATAGGTACTACTCTAGAAAGAAGTTTACTCTCTCTATCTATCTATTAGTCTCTAGGTAGTATATAGTTAATAGAAGAGACTAGATCTCTAGGCGTTAAGTTAGGTAGCTCTAGAACTTAGATATAAACTATAGTCCTTAATCTAATATAATAGTCTTAGAGAGGCCGTATAGCTTCTAGACGTACTTTATAAATAGGCGTAATATCTCCTTAGCGTCGTAGGTACTCTAGTAGGTAATAAAGTACTTTATCTTAGTAAGTCTATCTACTACGACTAAGATAGCGTTAAATCTATTACTCTTAGATAGATACGTAATAAAATCTATTAATAGGTCTTACTAGGCTTAGTTAGGTATTAGTAGTAGCTTTAGAACTCTCTATTTTACCTTTTAGAATATTATAATTCTTCTATAGGTATAGTAGTTCTAGGTCTATTACTTAACGTAGCCTAATATTCTAGGCTAGTAGTACTTCTAGAATAGAGCTTTATAGGTTCTTAATTAGCCTATATAGCTAGAGATAGAGCTCTTATAGTATATCCGTAGTAGCTTAGCGTATAGCTCTAGATTAGTAAGTACGTATAGATAGTTCTAGTAGTATAGGTAGCCTCTATATTCTATATATTTAGCTAGTGTAATTCTTTTATAATAGCTCTACTTAGTACGGAGAGCTTATAGAATAGACTTTAAGTCTTTATTATTCTAGTATCTGTAGGTAAATAGGTCTCTTATAGCTAAAGGTAGTAGTAGAGTAGACCTCTCTAGTAGTAATATTAGACGGGCTAGCTTAGCGGCTAGGTCTAGTAAAGCTAGTTTAGAGATTAATATAGTATAGGCGCGCGTAATTAGGAATAGATAGATAGTATAACTATTAGTAAAGTAGACTCTCTTCTTAGATTTTAGAGAAGCTAATAGTATTAGCGGCGTATTAGTAAGGCGGGTAGTAGCTAGTATAGGTATTATAGTAGACGTATCTAGTAAAATTAGAGGCGGCTTAAAGTTCTCTTTCTTTAGTACTATCTAGCTCTAATACTATAGGCGTTTATCTCTCTCTTTAGATAGATCTTCTAACTTTCTAGTTAGCGCGTTAGGCTTCGCGCCTAGCTTATCTAGATAGTACGTAATCTAGAAGTTAAAACAGAATAGAAATTTAGACTAGTAGACTTATTACTAGTTTAGTAGCTTTATAGTTATAAAGTATTTAGAGTTATAGTAGTCTATAATAACTTAAATTAGCGATATAGTTTCTTCTAACTCTAGTCTCTATTTCTTAAAATAGCGTATAATTATAAGTAGTTCTTTATCGTATATCTCGTAGTTATACTTAGTTATTAAGTACTTCTTCGAGAAGAACGCTATAGGTTATAGTATTCTATTATCTCTATACTAAAATAGTACTCTAGTAGAGACGTAGTCTAACGCGTCTATCTCTAGGATAATCTTCTTTTTCTAGTTAAATAGAGCTAGAATTAGAGCCTTAGTAAACGCGTCTTTTAGATAGTCGAAGGCTTCTTAGTAGTTACTATTCTAGATAAACTTAATACTCTTTCTTATAAGGGCAACTAGCGGGGCGATAATCTTTAAGAAGTCTTATATAAACTAGTAGTAGAAGTTGCTAAATCTAATAAACGCTTATACGTTAGTTAGGTAGAATAAGGTCTTCTATTTCTATATTATCTTAACCTTCTTTAGGTCTATACGAATCTCTTCGCGTCTAATAATAACGCCTAGAAAGGTAGTCTCTTCCTTAAAAAATTCGTACTTCTAGATTTTCGCGTATAGCCTAGCTTTTCGCAGTATAGTAAGTACTAGGCGTAGGTATTACTTATATTCTTCTCTAGTTTGGCTATAAATTAGAATATCGTCTAGGTAGGTAGTATAGAAGACGTCTAAGTATTCTCTTAAGGTATTATTAATAAACCTCTAGAAGGTAGCTAGTACTTCTAATAAGCTAAATAGTATTACTAGGCTCTTATATAAGCTAAATTAAGTTTAGAACGTAGTTAAGTACTCTTAGCCTTTCTTTATACGTACGTTATTAAAGGCGGCGATAATATTAACCTTAGAGAAGTACTTTATTCTCTTTAGGTTATTTAGGCTCTTCTTTACGAGTAGAAGTAGGTAATAGTCCTTTATAGATATATTATTTAACTCTTAGTAGTCTACGTAGAACTAGAGGCCTCTATTAGGTTTCTTAATAAATAAAATAGGCGAGGTAGCAAAGAAGGAGCTTAGCTAGATAGATTTCTTCTAGAGATTCTCTTCTAGCTATTCCTTTAAGGCCTTAAGTTCTTCTTAGAATATTAGGTATAGTAGTCTAAAGAGTAGCGTTCTACTCTCTAGTAAGTAGATATTATAGTTATATAAATAGTATAGTAGGAGCTTCTCTACCTTCTTAGGTAAGAAGACGTCCTAGAAGTCTTTTATCTTAGGTAGTAGTAGAGTCTTAGAGTCTAGAGAGTTAGATATATTAAACTAAGATAGATAGTAATCTATCTACTCTATTATAACTATAAATATATAGTAGTTTCTTCGCGCGTACGTAGCGTAGGCGTTAAGTAATACCTTCGCGATATCTTAGTTTCTTAATAATTTTAGCTAGTCTAGTAGGTTAATAGAGTAGGCTTTAGATAGGACTTAGTATAGAGCGTAGACTTTATTTAGTTTTTCTAGAATATTATAGTATCTCTAGTAGTATTCGCTTTTAAACGTTAGAGTATAGCTAGCGAAGCTAATTCTTAGGTTATATTATTTTAGCTAGAGTATACTAAGGATTATAAGGTAATACGCTAGCTACGTTATATTTAGGTAGATAGTTTTAGTATAGTCTTCTACTCTTATAGTAGCTTTAACGTAGTACGTAATAGTACCTTAGTCTAATAGGTTACTATTAAATATTACAATACTAAAGAAGTTTTTTAGTTCTTATAGAGGTAGCTTATAGCTTTTAGCCTAGCTTTAGTCTATAAACTCTTTACTCTCTACGCTAGAGTTAGTTATTACGTACGTTAATATTATCTTCTCTTCTATCTCTAGTAAGATAGGTAGGATTATTATATTAGACCTCTAGTTACTTTCTTTATATACTAAGAGTCCCTTAATAGAGACCTTAGAGAGGTAAACTAAGGCCCGCTAGCCTTAGTTATATAACTTTAAAGTCTAAACGTAACTTAGTTTAAGCTTATTCTATTTAATAGGTAGTCTAGGCTAGGTAGTAGACTAGTTATTTAATAGGTAGAAAGAGAACGCGGGGGGCTAATAAGGCGGAGAATCTAAGGTAAGAATATATAGAGGGACTAGTAAGTAGTAGAAGAACTAGAGAATTAGTAAGGTACGAAGAGGTAAGTATTAGGTTCTAAGTAGTAGGCTACCTAATAGCTCTTAGAGCTATAGTAGAAATACTTATCTCTCTCTCTATAGCTGTATAGTATAGAAGTCCTTTATAAGCTAAGGTCTATAGGTTTATACGTAGGTATAGTATTTAGCGCTACTAGGTAGAGAGAGTTTATTTATCTATTACGCGTATCTAGGCTAGAGATTAGCTTAATAGTAGAAGCGTAGCTTACTAGAGAGGTTCTAGTAGGTAAAGCCTAGCGGTTATAGGTAACCTATTACTAGTGCTATTAGTAATAGTTATTAAGCTTCTATAGGTAGCTAGCGTAAGTAGAGAATTCCTAGAATAGAGGCGGGTTATAAAGTAGTATATTCTATAACTCGTAAGATATTCCTTAGAATAGTAGAGGTGTAAGTATACTCTCTAGCATATCTCTCTCTAGAGCTAGTTATTAGAATTTAGAGAAGTAGGCGCTAAAGTTAAGATTTTTCTATTATAGTTAGAAGAGCTTATTCTAGGCGTTCTAGGCGCGATCTAGGTCTCTAAACGCTTACTCTAAGTATTCTAGTATTTGCGGGTAGTTAATAAACTAGAGAATACTATATTAGATCTTAGGTAGTATTAGCGCGTACGTACTACCTATAAGGTAGCCTATAATATAGGTTATTTAGTTAGTAGCTAATAGAAAATAGTTAGTATTTATATTTATTTTACTATATATCTATTAGACGAACTGCTAAAGGTCGCTATAAGTTCTATTAAACTTCTTTAGATTAGGTATTTTCTTACTAAAGCTAGTAGTTCTAGAACGTAGAGAAGTAATAGGCGTAGGTAGTCTTACTAGGTTATCTACGTAAGCTTTAGTAGTAGCTTAAGAGAATAGAGTAGAAGCGTAGAGGGTCTATACGGCGGGGCTTATAGTAGTAGTAAAGTAGAATTTCTTAATCTTAAGCTAGGTAATCTACTTCTAGTTAGTAGTAAGTTACTTTTTCTAGTAGTAGATAATTCTATCGCGCTCGATAATAGAGGTCTAGAGTTCTTACTTAGTAGTACGCGCGTCGCTTAGGTAGCTCTTAAGGCTCTATAGATACTAGTAATTATTACGTAGATATAGTAGCTAGGTATTAAGGTCTCTCTATACCTTAGCTATAAGAGCTTTAGCTAAGTCTAGAGTTATAAGAGGTTTAGAGTAATCTATAGTAGGCCTTATAAGAATAGATATCTATAGGTAGAAGCTACGTAATATTATAGAGGTAGTAGGTAGAGAAGATAAGTATATATAATTAGTATATTTACTACGTATCGCTAATAAGATAGAGTTAGGCTAGAATAAGAATGTAGCTTAAGAAGCGTATAATAGAGCGCGTTCGCGTAGAAATTTTAGTAATTATATAGCTACTCGCTTAGTAGCTTAGCGTACTCTTATTAGCTATCTAGGCTAGCGCTGTAATATCTTTAGCTAAGGTACTATTTTTCTTTTCTTATTAATATATAAAATACTTTAGCGTTATACCTTCTTAAGTTCTTTCTATAAAGACTTATATACTTTCTTAAGCTTATTAGCTATAGTAATAGCTACTTCTATTTTCTAACTTAGAAGTATACGTGTAAAGAGATTTGGGTATCTTCTATAGTTTACGTAAAATAGAGTCTATTCTATAGACTCTAAAAGCTTATTATTATATACTATTTATACTATTAGTAGTAGTGTAACCTAATTATCTTATTAGTAGTTTATATATACTCGTAAGTATACTTTTATAGTTTAGTTTGTTCTTTCTATCTAACTATCTATCTATAGATAGTACGCTATTAATAGCTTTCTTTTTATTCTAATTACTATAAGTAGTATTGTCTAAAAGTTTAATATAAAGAGCTTGTCTCTATTACTAATAATTGACTTTAGTATACTATAATATCTAATAATTCGGTCGTTAATAATATATACTAGATATATTACTATATAATCGTTTCTAAATAGAATATACTTTACTTATTCTATAAATCTATCGACTATAACTAGTATTGCGTTATATACTATATATAAGTTCTCTTAATATTAGTAAACCTATAATAAAATCTATAGAGATATCTACCTATAGTTCTTATAGTAGCTCTTAAGCTTATATTTCTCTATATAGTACGTATATACTATACTTACTTTTCTAGTAGTCTATATATTTAGCGATATATAAGGTAACTTTATTCTTTATTTCTAGAAACTCGTAATTACGTTAGATAAGTTCTATTATTCTAGTAATACTTAGGTGCCTATATACTAGGTCGTCGTAGTATTATTTAATAATTACCTCTTATAATTCTTCTAGTATATTATTTCTTATATTAAGAATAGCGTTTAGCGTCTTAGCTAGTCCTAGTAATCTATTCTTATTAACTTTTAGTATCGTGGTATTAATAACTTTCTTAATATCTATAATATTATATTATTAGCTAAGAGTATCTACTCTACTATTCTTCTTTCTTAGTATATATATAATCTTAAACTTATATTATTCTAGTATTTCTAACTATCTTACCTATCTATAGTTAAGTACTTTAGTAGTTGTAAAGTTTACTAGATTTTTATAGTCTATATATATCGTTAATTCTAAGTAGCTTTTTATATATACTCTCTAGTATAATAAGTATATAATAATAGTAAGTAGCTTCTTATCGTAAACGTCGTATTATTCCTCTAGTCTTATAAATTTATAAGAGTAGTAGGTAATTAGGTACTATTTATCTTTATATATTTAACTAGTATATCTACCTAGCGTAAGATCTAAGGCGTTAGTCTTAAAGCGTAGTAGTTAATTTACTTAGAATATATAAAAGTATAGTAGTTCTATACTTATATTCTTAAGCGTCTAAAAGGCCTCTTCTATCTTATAGCTCTACTTAAAGAGTATATCTTTTCTTATAAGTCTTATTAGAGAGATAGCGATCTTTAAGTAATTCTTAATAAACTATTAGTTAAAGTTTAGAAATCTAAGAAATAACTATATATTCTTTACTATTCTTGGTTATTGTTACGGGGATGGCAGGCAGGTAGAATAGGTGTACGTAATTAGTGTATTTACTACGTATCGTGGGTAGTATAGGGCTAGGCTAAAGGATAGGACGTAGCTTAAAGAGCTACTATTAGGTAGGTCTTGAAGGTTTTGTCTATAAACGCTAGGTACGCTAGTCGTACCTAGAGTTTGTGTAGCTACTTAGCGCCTAGTAGGTCTTGGCGTATTCTTGCTAGCTAGCGCTGTAATAGTACTCCCCTTCTTAGGCGGAGCTCTGTCGACGTGGCTACCTTGGCTTGTCTAGGTAACGGCGGTGGAAGTTCGCAATAATCTCTTGAGCGTTCTCTAGGTAATTAGCTGGGACCTTAGTTAGCTTATTATAGCTAGCTTACTTTACTATATACTTTAGTTAGGGCTAGCCTTCTTAGCTGCGGCGGTCCTAACGGGAATCTAGGATATCCTCGACCTTCTACTCTTCTACTCCTTCGACTTTAATAGGAGGGGGTAAGTCTTATTACTATCTAGGTAGCGGGTTAGTAGCGGCTAGGTAGAGTAGGCTAACGTGGAATATAAGGTAAATCTTTATTAAAGTAGGTAGCTCTAGGCGGTAAGCGTATAGGCTAACGACTTTAGTAACTTTATAAGGGCCTAGGAACTTCTAGTCTATCTTCTTCTATAGGCGGGCAGTCTTAATATTCTAGGCGTCTAGCTAGACTAGGTCGTTCTCGAAGAACTAGCGGGTAGGCTTACGCTTTCTATTAGCGTACTTCTTGTGCTGGGCTTATATAACGCAGATCTCCGAGCGTAGATACTTATAGATAGTCTTTATCTTTAGCGCGAGGTCTTTAGCGTCTCGCGTAGTAGGCTATTAGCTAGGCTTAATAGGCTTAAAACCTAGGTAGGGATAGAAGCTATAGTTCGCGAAGAATAGTATCGCGCGGGTACTCTCGTTATAGGTATTATTTACTACGAATTTAGCTAGCAGTAGCTATCTTACCTAGTCGTCTTATAGGTACGAGACCTAGCTTTATAGGTACTATTCTAGAAAAGAGTTCGCTCTCTCTGTCTATCTATTAGTCTCTAGGTAATAAGTAGTTAATAGAAGGGACTAGATCTCTAGGCGTTAGGTTAGGTAGCTCTAAAACTTAGATATAAACTGTAGTCCTTAGTCTAATATAATAGTCTTGGGTAGGCTATATAGTTTCTAGACGTACTTCGTAAATAGGCGCGCTACTTCCTTAGCGTTATAGGTGCTATTATAGGTAACGAAGTACTTTATCTTAGTAAGCCTATCTACTATAACTAGTATAGTATTAAATCTACTACTTTCTAGTAGGTGCGTAATAAAATCTATTAATAGGTCTTACTAGGCTTGGTTAGGTATTGGTAGTGGCCTTAGGACTCCCTATTTTGCTTCTTAGAATATTATAATTCTTCTATAAGTATAGTAGTTCTGGGTCTACTACTTGACGTAGTCTAGTATACTAGGCTAATAATACTCTTAAGATAAGGCCTCGTAGGTTCTAGATTAGCCTATATAGCTAGCAATAGGGCTCTTATAGTATATTTATAGTAGTTTAGCGTGTAACTCAGGATTATTAGGTACGTATAGGCGATTCTAGTAGTATAGGTAGCTTCTACGCTCTACGTACTTAGCTAGCGTAATCCTCTTATAGTAGTTCTGCTTAGTGCGGAGGGCTTCTAGTATAGCTTCTAGTTTCTTATTGCTTTAGTAACTCTTAGCAAATAGATCCTTTACTATTAGTAGTAGTAGTGGTGTAGATCTCTTAGGTGGTAGTATTAGGTGGGCTAGTTCTATAACTAGTTTTAGCAGTACTAGTTCGGGGCTTTCTTAGGCGCGAGATCGTGTAATTAGGAACAGGCGGACAATATAATTCTTATAGAAGTGGACTCTCTTCTTTAGTTCTAGGAGTATAGGGGGTGCTAGTAACGCGTTAATAAGATAGGTAGCGGCTAATATAGGAGTTGTAGCGGGGGTATCTAGTAGAGTTAGGGGTAGCTTAAAGTTCTCTTTCTTTAATACTACTTAACTTTAGTACTAGAGGCGCTTATTCCCCTCTTTAGGTAGATCTTCTAACCTTCTAGTTAGCGCGTTAGGCTTCGCGCCTAGTTTGCTAAGATAGTACGTAATCTGAAAGTTAAAGTAGGATAGGAACTTAGACTAGCGGGCTTATTATTAGTTTAGTAGCTTTATAGTTATAAAGTACTCTAGGTTATAGTAGTCTATAATAACCTTGATTAGCGAAGTAGTCCCCTCTAGCTTAGGTCTCTATTCCTTAAAGTAGCGTATGATCGCGAGTAGTTCCTTATTATATATCTTATAGTTACACTCTGTAGTTGAGTGCTTCTTTAAGAAGAATGCTATAGGTTAGAGTATACTATTATCTCCGTACTAGGATAGTACTCTGGCGGATATATAGTCTAACGCGTTAGTCTCTAGGATAATCTCCTTCTCTTAGTTAAATAGGGCTAGGATTGGGGCTTCTATAAAAGTAGTTTTTAGGCGGTTAAAAGCTCTCTAGTAGTCGCTACTCTAGAGGAATTCAGTCCTCTTTCTTATAAGGGCGACTAGCGGGGCGATGATCTTTAAGAAGTCTTGTATAAACTAGCAGTAGAAGTTACTAAATCTAATAAACGCTTGGATATCTATTAGGTAGGACGGCGTTTCCTACTCCTGAATAGTCTAGACTTTCCTTAGGTCTATACGAATACCTTTGCGTTCTATAATTACGCCTAGAAAGGTAGTCTCTTCCTTAAAGAACTCGTATTTCTAGATTTTAGCGTATAATCTAGCCTCGCGTAGGGCAGTTAGTACTAGTTGTAGATGCTTTACGTGTTTACCTCTCGTTTAGCTATAGATTAGGATATTATCTAGGTAGGTAGTATAGAAGACGTCTAGATAGCTTCTTAGGGTATTATTGATAAACCTCTAGAAGGTAGCTGGTGCTCTAGATAGCCTAAATGGTATTACTAGACTCTTGTATAGGCTAAAGCGTGTATGGAACGTAGTTAAGTATTTTTGGCCCTCCTTTATGCGTATGTTGTTGAAGGTAGCGATAATGTTAACCTTCGAGAAGTACTTTATCCCCTTTAGGTTGTTTAGGCTCTCTTTTACGAGCGGGAGCGGGTAGCGGTCTTTGACTAATATGTTGTTTAGTCCCTGGTAGTTAATATAGAACTGGAGGCCTCTATTAGGCTTCTTGATAAATAGGATAGGTGAGGCGGTAGGCGAGGAGCTTGGCTGGACGAAGCCCTTTTGTAGGTTTTCCTCTAGCTATTTCTTTAAGGCTTTAAGCTCTTCTTGGGATATAGGGTATAGGGGCCTAAAGGGGGGCGTCTTGCCTTCTAGTAGGTGGATATTATGGTTATGCGGGCGGTGCGGTGGGAGCTTCTCTGCCTTTTTGGGCGAGAAGATATTCTAGAAGTCTCTTATCTCTGCTGGTAGCAGGGACTTAGGATCTAGTGATTTAGGTGTGTTAGGCTGAGATAGATAGCGATCTATCTGCTCTATTGTAACTGTAAATATATAGTAGTTCCTTCGCGTATACGCGGCGTAGGTGTTAAGCGATACCTTTGTGATGTCTTAGTGTTCTAGTAGCTTTGGGCGGTTAGGTAGGTCTATTGGGTGGGATTTTGGTGGGAGTTCGTGTAGGGCGTGGATCTTATTCGACTTTCTGGGTATGTTATAGTACTTCTGGTAGTACTTGCTCTTAAACGTTAGGGTGTGGCTAGCGAAGCCGACTTTTGGGTCGTGTTGTTTTATCTAGGGTATCCCTAGGATTATAGGGTAGTGAGTAAGTTGCGTTACGTTTAGGCGGATGACCTTAGTGTAGTCTTCTATTTGTATTGTGGCCTTGACGTAGTGCGTGACTGCTTTGCTCTTGGATAGGTTACTATTAAACGTTACTATACTAAAGGAGTGTTTTAGTTTCTGTAGAGGTAGCTTGTGGCTCTTAGCCTAGCTTTAGTCTATAAACCTCTTGCCTTCTGCGCTAGTGTTAGTTATAGCGTACGTTAGTAGAGTCTTCTCCCCTACTACTAGTGTGATGGGTAGGATTATTATGTTGGATCTTTGGTCGCTTTCCTCGTGCACTGAGAGTCCCTTGATAGACGCAGTAGAGATACGAACTAGGGGGCGTCGGCCCTGGTTGCGCTGTTTTAGAGCTTGAACGCGACTTAGTTTAGGCTTATTCTGTTTAATGGATAGCTTAGGCTGGCGGGCGGGCTAGTAGCGTGGTGGGTAGGAGGGGAGCGCGGAGGGCTCGCGGGATGGAGAAGCTAGGGCGATAACGCACGGAGGGACTGGTAAGTAGTAGGCGGGCTAGGAGATTGGTGAGCGTCTCTCGCGTGGAAGGGCGTAAATAGGCGGGTATTAGGCTTGGGGTAGTGCGCTACTTGATGGTTCTTAGATCTATAGTGGAAGTATTCGCCTCTCTCCCTGTGGCCGCTTGACGCTAGGGTTCTCTATAAGCTAAGGTCTATAGGCTCGTACGCTGGCGCGGCGTTTATAGATACTGGGTGGGGGGAGTTTGTTTGTTTATTAGGTAGGTCTAGGCTAGGGGTCAGCTTAGTAGTAGAGGTATAGCTAATAGGAGTAGTCCTAGCAGGTGGGGTATAGCGGTTCTAGGCTACTTACTACTGGTGCTGTTGGTAGCGATTATTAAGCTTCTATAGGTAGCTAGCGTAAGCGGAGAACTCTTAGGACGGTAGTAGGTTATAGAGTAGTATATCCTATAGCTCGCGGGATATCTCTTGGAATAGTAGAGGTATTAGGGCGCTTTCTAGCATGTCTTCTTCTAAGGCGAGGCGCTAGAATTCTAAGAAGTAGGTACTAAAGTTATAGTTCCTCTATCTTAGTTAGAAGAGCTTATTCTAGGCGTTCTAGGCTTGATTGGGGTCTCTAAAGGCTTATTCTAGGTATTCGAGTATTTGTGGGTAGTTGGTAAACTGGGGAATACTATATTGGATCTTAGGTAGCATTAGAGCGTAGGCGCTTCTAGTAAGGCGCCCTATAACGTAGGTTATCCAATTAGTAGCTAGAGGAAAATGGTTAGCGTTCGCGTTTATCTTACTATATATCTGTTGGATAAACCGCTGAAGGTCGCTATAAGTTCTATTAAACTTCTTTGGGTTAGGTATTTTCTTGCTGAGGCTGGCGGTTCTGGAACGTAGGGGAGTAATAAGCGTAGGTGGTCTTGTTAGGTTATCTGTAAGAGCTTTAGCTGTAGCTTGGGGAGGCTAGAAGATAGTTTTGTAGGGGGTCTGTATAGTAGGGCTTGCGGCCGCCGCTAGATAGCGCTTCTTAATTTTGAGCTTAGTAATCTGTTTCTAGTTGGCGGCGAGTTGTTCCTTCTGGTAGCGGATAATTCCTTCGCGTTTAGTAATAGAGGTTTGGTGTTTCTGCTCCGCGGCACGCGCGGCGCTAAGGGAGCCTTCTAGGTTCTGTATATACTGATAACTATTGCGCAGGTATAGTAACTAGCTATTGGGGTTATTGCGTATCTTAGCTATAAAGGCTTTAGCCGAGTCTAGGGTTGCTAGTGGTTTAGGATGGTCTATAGCGGGACTCGAAGTTACAGCACCTATATATAGAAGCTACGTAATGTTATGGGGATAGCAGGCAGGTAGAATAGGTGTACGTAATTAGTATATTTACTACGTATCGCGGGTAGTATAGGGCTAGGCTAAAGAATAGGACGTAGCTTAAAGAGCTACTATTAGGTAGGTCTCGAAGGTTTTATCTATAAACGCCGGGTGCGCTAGTCGCACCTAGAGTTTATGTAGCTACTTAGCGCCTAGTAGGTCTTAGCGTATTCTTACTAGCTAGCGCCGTAACAGTTATAGCTAATTTATAACTATTCTAATCTTATTTTTACTTATTTATACTCTATCCGCTCCTACTATATAGCCTAGGAAGTTAACCTTAGTTCTATAGAATTTATACTTCTTAGGTTTATTAGATATAATACTCGTTCGTAAAAGTGTTTGCCTATACTTTTATAAATACCTCTTCTCTAAAGAGAGTATATTCTATAGACTCTCTAGTTCTAAGAAGAACTAGAATAGAGTAGACCTTTCGCCTTATCTCTCGCGAAACTGCAAGACAGAATATAATATAATTAATTATTAATATTATTATTATTATTACCTATTTTATTAGTATTCTAAAGAATAGTAAATATCTAATAATTAAGAGTCTTACTACCTTTACCTACCTATTAAAATAACTACCTTAACTATACGCGACGCGACTATAACTTTACGTAACTAGTTAGACTATACTAGATAGATACTATAACTATAAGCGCGGTACGTAGCGTATAATATTTAGAATAAGATTAACCTAAAATCTACTACTTAGCTCCTATAAGAGCTAAAAGATATTAGAATTCTAGTATTTACTAACTACTAAGTAGCCGCTAGTATTAAAGAACTAGAACGCTAAAGCGAGCTATCTAGTAGTAGGTAAAAGGTATTTAAAGAAGATCTTAAGTACTATCGTATATTAATAGAGTAGTATAAGAGTAACTAATACTAGTATAAAAAGAAGTAATTAAGCTTCTAATATATTATAACCTTAATTTAATTAAGCGTATTACTATACTTACTACGCATATGCTATCTCCTAGATAAGATATTACGCGAGTAGATTGCTAACCTATAACTAACTATTAGAGTTAATAATAAGACTAAGAAAGACTAAGCCTATAAGCGCTATCTTATAGCTCTACGGCCTATAAGAAGCGCAGCGTAGTAGAATACGTAGCTTATAGAGTATAATTAAGCTATAACCTACGTGAAAACGTATAATATCTCTAAGCTATTCTAGCTTAGTATAATAATAAAAGACTTTCTAGTAGCCGTTAATAAAACTACACCTATATAGGCTACTAATTTTTAGAATAATAGTTATAGGGTAGTAGGTATAAGCTAGAAGAAGATAATAAAATAGTTCTAAGAGTATATAATAATAAACTATTCTCTTAGATTAGAGAAGTATAAAGTAGCTATAGTAGCTTATAATAGACTATATAGATTAACTCTTACTAGCGGTAAATCTAACTAGAAGCTATTAGAGACGCCTTATAGTTTAAAATCTACGCTATTAATAAAACTAAAACTAGAGTAGACTTTACTAATAACGTACTAGAGACGTTCTCGTAAATAACGCTAAACTAGAGTAGACTCTATTATTAACGTATAAGCTAGAAGTATAAAGTCTACGCTTAAGAGATCTTTAGATTAAGACTCTTCTACTACTACTAGAGTATAATGCTAAGTATATAGATATTATTATAGTATTAGAATATACTTTTATCTCTACCTAGAGACTACTCTAGAATAGTAGTAACCTAATAAGATAATAAGTAAGCTTATTAAGTTTAGACGTATATATAATTTAGCGTTTTAAGAGCTAATCTATAGATAAAGTAGACTCTATACGCGTAGTTATACTAGTACTAAAATAATTATATATACTAACTCTAGATCTTTCTTAGTTACTAATTAAATAACTAGAAGGCTAAAAGATTATAGACGTAGATACTACGTTTACTACTATTATATAGAGTAAAATAGCTAAGTATACGTACTCTCTCGTATAATTATTTATTCTTAATTTAGGAGCGACGTGCTATATTATAAATAATCTAGATCGTATATATAATTACCGCCTATTATTATTAGAAGACTATATATAGGCTAGTAGTATAAAGAATTAGATATAGAGATATAAGACTATAGATATTATACTATAATATTAGTATAGAATAATAAAGCTAGTGCTGCGAGATATAGTAATCTGCTTAGAAATTATATATAATCTAGTGTTCTTCTAACTACTACAGTAGAAAGAAATCTAGTAGAATACTAAGTTAAACCTAACTAACTTATAAGAACCTAATAGTTAAGTTATTAGTAACCTCTTAGAAAATTTTAGCTAGTAGGTACTAGAGTATAGTCCTCTACTCTAGGTATTTATCTATATAAGAGCTATTATAATACGCTTGTAGAGAGGACTAAAGAAGGCCTTAGCGATACTATAGTATAAAAGACTTAGCTACCTAGGACTAGTAGTAATTAAGTATCTTATATAGTAGTCTAAGGGGGTACGAGTTTAAGAGGTAATAATAGTATAATACGACTTCTATAGAAGAGCTAAATCTAAGAGATAGATACGACGCTTACTACGAATAAATAATAAAGGCCTAGAAGAGTAACTTACTATTAACTTCTATATATATAAAGCCTAGGCAATAATAAAGAAGAAGAGTTAAATACTTATTACTAATCGCTTCTTAGGACTTTAATAGGACCTATACTTTACTAATAATTAGATAGCTAAGTTAATTATCTAGCTACTTATAACTTTTCTCTTATTTATAAAGAACTATTATAATATCTCTATTAAGACTATTAAGTTAGATAATAAAATTACGACTATTAAGCTAGATATTAAGTAATAGCTAGTAATATAAGGTATTATAATTAAGCTCTTAGCTCTAGATATATAAGTATAGAATAGTAGAGCTAAGCGCTTAGAAAGTATAAATAAGAAGAAGGTACGCGTAATACGACTTAACGCTAATCTCTTCTAAGAACTATAGCTAGAAATTACTTAAGCTATAGTTTACCTCTATAATAGAACTCTAAACTATAATAATTACTAGAAGACTCTATATAAAGTCTTCTTTATACGAGTAGCTTTTAGCAATAGAATAGTTATATCTCTCTAAAAACTAAACCTTACTTATCTTAAGATATATAGCTATAAAGCTTTTACTATAATAGATAATACCTATAGAGAGAAGTTACGCCTATAACGCCTTAACCTAAAGGTATAGATTAGATACCTAGTTAGATACTAATTATTAAATATCTATTGTATTTAGATACCTTTACTCGCTAAAGTAATTAGTACTAGAGATATTATTTTTAATAAGAACTTAGTATTTAATAGTAAGACTAAAGACCTAATAGATAGCCTTATATATAGTACGCTAGAAGAAATCGCGATATATATAAGGACTATTAAGCTACTAATACTAGTATAGTAACTAAAAATAGAGTCTTTCTATAAGAATAGTCTACTAGAGAAGTTACTCGCTTAGGATAGCGAGAGCGACTAACTAGAATACTATTAAGAAAGGAAAATTTAAGATAGCTACTTAATACCTTTAGTAATACTACTACCTATAGTATTACTTACGTAGCCTATAGTAGAGATATTACTAGATAATAAGAATTAATAAGAAACCTCTAAGACTACCCTATAGATAGTAGCGTTTATAGTAGGTACCTAGGCTAGAAAGGTTAGAGAATATAAAGAAGTAGCTATAGATAAGGCTATAATTATAAGAATACTCGCTAAAGGCTTAAAGCTCTATTATAGTTAGCTACTACCTCTACTAATATACTAAACTAAGCTTAAGGACTACCTAATAGGAGAACTATTTAAAGAAGTAGAATAGTTCTATCTAGTAAGCTACTATTAAATAAACTTATAGATAGAGATCTCTATAAAGAAAATTAAGTAAATAGAATAATAAATTCTAGACTATATATAGGTATACACCTATAAACTCGATAAGTATTACTAACTACTTAAGTATAAGGTACGACTAGTCGTCTACGGTAATTAGTAACGAAATATTATATTATAAGATACCTACGCGATAATACTCGTAAGCTAGTTATTCTAAATACTAACTATAATTATAGTAAAGTATAACCTAGAGCTTAAATAGTATAACGTAATAAACGCCTTCGTATATATAATAATAGACTAAGAAGTATTTATAAAAATACTATATAGCTATTAGAAGCTAGATACTATACTTAAGCTTAATAAGGTATTATATAGACTACGTATATTCTTACTTCTCTAGTAGAAAGAGTTTATAAGTACTCTTAAAGAACTTAGATTCTAGAAAGTACTATATAAACCCTACTATCTTATTAAAGATAGTATTATTATCTTCTTCTACGTAGATAATATTATACTTATATACTATAAAAATATAGAGTAATCCGCCTAGTAGGCAATTGCCCGCCTCTAGAATAGATACTTATTTACTAGAGAAAACGACTTATAATAGTTCCTTAGCGTTAAGATTATCTAAGACTAAAAGGCGTAAATAATCTAGCTATTATAGGCGGCCTATATAGATAAGATTAGTAGACTAGCTAACTATACTAATATTAGATATAATACGTTAATAGCGACTACTAAACTACTACTAAGAGATAGCCTTATCTCTTTATTAGAGATTAATAAGTACTAGCGTAAGATAGGCTCGCTTCTCTTTATAGCTATAACTACTAGACTAGATATTATCTTTATAACGTTGCAGCTTACCCACTTTCTCTTAAATCTAAAACTAGAGTACTATAACGCTACTAACTAAGTTCTTCTATACTTACTAGCGATAAAGTATCTTATACTATAACTTAGAGAAGGTATAGGCCTATAGATAGCTAGCGATACTTTCTTTACTAATAATACTCTAGATAGGAAGAGCTTATAGGGCTACGCAATTAAGCTCTTTAATAGACTTATTATATAGAAAGCTAATAAATAAGATACTATTATAATATTAATAATAGAAGCTAAGCTTCTTAATCTATCTTAAGTAGCTAAGAAAGCTCTACTTCTATTCTATCTTCTTAAGGAGCTAAATATTCTACTTAAGAACTCTAGTATTACTATTTAATACGATAATAAATAGACTATTCGCCTAGTTACTAAAGAGGTCTTAAAGCTTTAAACTAAACTTAGATATATTAATATATATAACTACTAGATTAGATAGGAGGTTTCGATAGGCTAGATCTCTATAGAGTATATACTTACTATAGATATAATCGCTAATAGTCTTACTAAATTATTACTACTAAATAAATAGCTAGAATTTCTAGAATAACTAGGACTAGTCCCTACTAAGGAAATTCTAGCGAGAAACTTAGCGCTACTTAAAGAAATTTAAGAGAAACTTGAAAATCTTATAGTAAGTCTTAAGTAGAACTAAGTACCTAGTATTATAAGTAATAAGTAGATTACTCTTCTAAATAAAGAATACGACGTAGTTAGACTAAGTCGTAAGAAGTTTAAAGGTAACGATTAGCGCGAGGCGTAGGTTACGTAATTACTATTATACTAAGATACCGCTATTAGTAATAGTAGAGTAATCTATAATAGCGGCTATTATAGATAGGTACTACTATTAGTAATAGTAGGCTAAGATAGTAATAATAGGATATAGCAACGAAGGTATAAAGGATAGATAGTTTTTATTATTATATTCGTTATAGTTAAACTTAAATTATACTTTCTTATAAGTCGCTTATACTTAATAAGATTATTACATATTACTCTATTATATATAGAGTAGAATTATTAAATTAAACTATTAATACTCTAATAACTCTTTTCTACTAAAGATCGCTAGACAACTCTTATAGTAGCTATCCTCTAGCTTACCTACCTTAGTATAAACTAGAATAGAGAAGTATAGTAACCCTCTTTAGTCTCTACTTACTATAGAGACTAGACCTCGTGTAATACTTTAACTACCTATAGATCTAGTAGATAGATATTAAAAAAATAGGTCGTTCGATTAAGAAGTTAAGGAAAGTATTATATTAGTAGTAGCAACGATAAGCTAGGCTACGCTAGCCTAGAGAATAACTAAACTACCTCTACTAGATAATAAAATACTAGACTAAGAAGTCTTCGAAGACGAAGATAAAGAAGGAGTCTTAGCTAAGTCTTTTAAAGATCTTAAATGATAGCTACGCTCTTAGGCTAGATAGATAAATTCTATAATAGAACTTACTAACTAGTTAATAGCTTAACTATTAGCTACGCTAAATAAGAAATAGTATAAATAGGCGAAATCTAAGATATTACTACCTAAGAAATACGAAGGCGGAAGACTAGAACTCCGCGTATTTCTTACGAACGTTAACTTATACTATACGTTTAACGATATACTAAACGATTAGAAGAAAATTCTTATAGTAAATATATATATAAAGGGTAAAGCGGCTAGCTAGATGTAACTCTATATAGAGGACTATCTCTATAGCCTAACGACTAAAGAAATTAAAGATAATATATAAAACCTATTTAAGAGTTAGGAGAACTTTAAGGAGGAACTTAGATAAATCTTTAGAGAAGTAGACGCTAAAAACTAAGTAGAGAAGGTAATTACTCGCTTAAAGTAAACTAAGTTAGTATTAACCTATATAGCTAAGTTTAAGTAGCTATAGTTATAAATTAACTAGAATAATACGGCACTTAGGATAGTATTTAAAAATAGTCTAAAGAATTAGATTAAGAATAGCCTAGTATACTATAAAAAGCTAGAGGACTTATAGTCGCTTATTAAGTTAGTAACCTAGATTAATAACTAACTATAGAAATAGGTATAATAGAAGTTAAAAATAATACTATCTATCGCTAATACTAAAAAGTATTAATATTAAGTTAAGTACGACCGCGAAGGAGATATTGTAATAGTAGGTAAGGTATAGAAGAAGGCTAGAAATAAGAAGAAAAACCCTAGAGGACAGAATTCTAACAAATTATTCTAGAAAGAGTATTAGAAACAATATAATACTAGAGTATATCTATAATATAGTAAAGTAGGATACTTTCGCAGAGACTACTTAGAGAATAATAGAAAATAAGAAACTAGAAGAATTAAGATAATCCGCGTAAAAACTCCTTACCTAGAATAAGTACGCCTATCTAACGACGACGTTAGTAATATAGAGCTATATAAAAAGGCTTATATACTAGATAATAAGATCTATAAATTAATACTAAACGCCTATATAGCCCCTAATATTATTATATAGAAAGAAGAGGTAGGACTAGTTAACTAGACAGTCTATAGTTCTAAAGTAAAAGAGCGCCTAATAGAATATAGGTACTAGGTATACGAAGATATAAACTATATAGTATAGAACTACGCACGTAGAGGAAGAATCGCTATTACTAGCCTAGAGGCTAAGAAAACTATATACTAAGCTATATATAAGTAGCTATACTTCGAAGACCTAGAAGTACTAAGTAAGGAAGATTTAAGACCTTAGGTACCTAAGTAGAGAACTAGAGAATATTAGTTCTTATACTTTACCTAGTATAAGCTCTAATATAAGGTATATTAAAGACGATATAAGACTATAAAATAGCGTATAGACGACGACTAGTACGGAATTCTTAAAAATAGTAAATATTACGTAAAGAAATACTAGATATACTCTAAATAGGTTCGTTTCTAGAAAAGTAAGCTAGACGCTATAAAACGAAACTAGGAGGATTGGCGAAGACTAACGTAATCCTACTAATAGTAAGAAAGTATAATAGAGGAAGATAAAAAGGTTCTATATAGTTACTTTTATTAGTTCTTTTACTATAAAGATAGCTGTACTATACACTACGACGTAAAGTATAACGAAAACTATTAGCCTAAGAAACCTAAAGGTAATAGTAGATAGTTAAAAAACTAGAATACTACTAGAGATAAGGTTACGCTAGTATAGGTAGTCCTAAAATAACTCTCTAAAATATATAGAATCTAGAACTAATAAAACTAGGATTAAAAATAGACGTTTTTATATATAGATATAGAGTAACGGCGACCGTCGATAGTAGTACTAATTAGATACTTATCTTACTTTAAGTAGTAGAGAAACTTAAGATTCTCTATTAGGTTAAGAGGACTCTAATACGAGTAGAATTAGCCGAAGGTAACGCTATAGTATATAGTAATAGTATTATAAGACTAGAGACCTAGGCGGTATTACTAGTAGTAGTAGGTATTAGAGACTAGATAAACGTTAATATTATAGATCTAGAACTAATAGAAGATATATTAATTAGATACGATTAGCTAGATAAGTATAATCCCGCTATTAATTAGTAGAAACAAATAATACGCAGCTAAGAACCTATATATAAGGTTACTAGCGTACGAAAAGGAAAATTAAGCCTAATAGTCTAGAGCTTACTCTAGATAGAGAGGATTAGTAAGATTTTACTATATAAGATCGCGAGAATCTATGCGAAGGACCCTTAGAAAGTAGAAGTTATTTAGATAAGGCGAGTCGCGACTATAAAGAAAGAGCCCTTACTACTAGATATACTAAAAGAGTATAATATAAACGAGTTTAGAGAACTATTTAAGAAAATAGAAGCTACTAAGTTAGTAGACTATTAGAATTAGGATTATAAGATTATCTTTAAAGAAGGTACTAAGCTTGTCCTAGAACTACTATACTTAATTATACCTAAGTACGACGCTAAGTTATAAGAGTATATTAGAAAGAACCTAAAAAAGAAATTTATCTGTAAAGAAAGTAGCCTAATAGCCTTACCTATTTTATTTGTTAAGAAGGCGAATAGTAAATAGTAACTATATATAGACTTTAGACGACTAAATAGCGTTACCTAGAAGAACTAATATCTCTTACTACTAATTATAGAGCTTATAGACTAATTCTAGAGAGCTAAGTAGTTTACGAAATTTAACGTTCGAGAAGAATTCTATTAGATTAGAATTAAGAAAGGATTCGAGTAGTTAATAGCCTTTAAAATAAAATATAGACTTTTTAAATATATAGTTATACTATTTGGATTAACGAACGCGCTAGCGACGTTCTAATTAGTAATTAATAAAGTACTCTATAAATACCTTGATATCTTTATAACCGCGTATCTAGATAATATACTAGTGTACTCTAGAGGAACGTTAGAAGAATATATTAAATACGTTAAGAAGGTACTACGAAAGCTTAAGAAATATAAGCTATACCTCTAGAAAGAAAAATATAAATTCTATACAAAAGAAATAGAGTTTCTAGAGTTTATTATCTTAACTAAAGAAGTAAAAATAGATATAAAGAAGATATAGGCTATATAGAATTAGCTAACTCCTAAAATAGTTAAGAACGTATAATCCTATCTAGGATTTACTAACTACTATCGCAAGTTTATTAAGGATTATTCGAAAATTACAATACCTCTTATAGAGATAACTAAGAAAGAAAATAGATTCTACTAGAAAAAGAAATATTAAGAGGCTTTTAAATGTATTAAGTAGATATTTCTTAAGGTACCTATACTAGCGATATACAACTCTTAAAAAGAGACGTAAGTTAAGACTAACGTGTTAGACTACGCCTTAGGCGCTATAATAGTACAGCTAGGCGATAATAGGAAATAGAGACTAGTATTCTACTATTCTAGAAAGTTCTTAGGAGCAGAACTTAACTATAACGTCTATAATAAGGAACTATTAGAAATAATTAATACTCTAGAATAGTAGGAAGTTTACCTACTAGAATAACTATTTAAAGTATTTACTAATTACTAGAACCTAATAAGCTTTATAACGACTAAGAAACTTAATAGACGATAGGTTCGCTAGGTAGAGACTCTAGCTTAGTATAACTTTAAGATATTCTACTAAGTAGGTACGCTTAATAGAGTAGTAGACGCCTTAAGTTAAAGATTAGACCTATAGGACGTAGAGTATATAGAACTCTACGATATAGTATTTAAGATAGTACTAGATAGTAGCTTAAGATATAACTAGCTAGAACTAGCTAAGGTAGCTAAGGCAGCCGCGCAGGTAGTAACGTTATAATAATAGTAGTAGCTAAAGGTAGCTAACTAGTAGTTTAAGCCTAAGATAGTAGGCTCTAATAAACTATTACAAGATAAGAGAGAGTACTAAGATATAATCTAAAGAGAATAGATATATATACCTCTATATATAAGAAAGGAACTTATTACCTAGCTGCACAAGTCCCTAGAATACGGATATATAAGTATAGAAGAAATAGTTAGAAGACTAGCTAAAGTATTCGCTATACTACGTTTAAGAACGTAGGTATAGAAGATTCTAGATAACTATTTAGCATATTATATAAATAAGCCTAAGAGATATAAGCTCTACGGCCTATTATAGCTCTTAATACTACTAAAAAGACTATAGATAAGCGTAATAATAGACTTTATAGTAAAGCTTCTAAAGTTATTAGAACTAGGATCTATACAACTTTGCGACACTATTCTAGTAATTATAAACTAATTAACTAAGGCGGTAAAGTTCGTACTAACTAAAGAATTAATAATAGCTAAAGAATGCGCCTACGAAGTCACGAGGGTATTAGCTAAATATAGAATATCTAAAGAGTTTATTACTAATCGTAATAAACTATTTACCTCTAAATACTAGAACACGTTTTTAGCAAAATTAGAGACGAAGAAGAAGCTATTAACTAGCTTCTACCTAGAAATAGATGGCTAGACGGAAAGAACGAACTAGATATTAGAGTAGTACTTAAGAATATACGCTAATAAGCTATAGAATAACTAGGTCGAACTCCTACTAATAGTATAATTAGTCTATAATAGTATAAAATCTATAATAATAAGGTACTCGCCTTACTACGCGAACTATAGATATAAGCTAGTTACTTATTAAGATCTTAAAGATATTAAAAGTATCGTAGTAGAAGCCGACGATAAGGTACGTCTTATGCGAGAATTATATAAAGAACTAAGCTAGAATATTGCTTAGCGGAACCTTACGACATTCTAGAGCGCGAATAAATAAAGAATTAAGAGACTAACCTTTAAGAGGGGGGATAAAGTTTTTCTATTATAATAAAATCTAAAAACTAAACGGCTATATAGAAAATTAGACAATCTCTAAGTAGAACTATTTAAAATTCTAGAGAAATAGAGACTAGTAAACTATAAACTCTAGCTACTACTAGGTATACGTATCTACTCTATCTTTTATAAGAAACTTCTAGAACTAGCACCTCTAGATACTAAGCTAGTAACGGATATAGAGCTTAAAGATAATAAGTATAAGGTTGAAGAGATTAAGGATCTATAGAAAATTAGTAGTTAGTAAAAGTACTTAGTTAAGTAGTAAGAATAGCCTAAAAGCTATAATACTTAGGAACCTAAAGGAAATCTAACGAACTATAAGTTGTTAGTACGTAAATACTACTAGCGATACCTAGAGAATCTAGGTTTGGATTTCTAAGTAAAGAGGAAAAGTTAAAAGAAGGATTAAGAAAGTTAAAGAGGTTAGCCTATAACTAGCTAGAATTAGCGAAGGATTTAGATAGCGATAGTTTAATAGAGGTAGCTATACTCTCTAGACGACTCTTAGGGGGCCGTTTATAGAAGTCTAGAATAATCTTATTACGATAAGCTAGAGATAGCTTACGCTTCTCTACCTCTATAACTTTAATACGAAGACGAGCAACTTCTATCTTAGCGTAAAGTAAAGTAAGGCGCTTTTTCTACTTAGTATCTTCTACCTTCTTCTACTTCTTTTCTAAGATAAAAAGGTCGCATAGAACGCGCGTAGTAATATAACCTATATACTAACTAGTAGACATCTCTATAAAATATTTTAAGTTCTACTTCTTATAGTAACTATAGTAAAAATCTATCTCTTTCGCAGCCCTTTAAATATAAGTAATATAATTATAACGCTTCTAACTTAAAGTCTTCTTATGAGTTATACGGGATTTCTAAGAGGTTAAGCTATTAGGTATAGTTAGAAAGGTATAAGAAGAAAAGAGGCTATAACGTAATAGGCGTACTAAGGCCTTATATATAACCTCTACCTAGAGATATAGTATAGAAAAACGAAACACTAAAGTATTAGGATAATAACTCTAAGAGAGGAGATAATATTATAAGTAATAGGTAGAGGTCTCTTCTTAATAAGAGATACAGCGTTAAGAAATAATAGACGTATATATTAGAAGGCGAGAATCCGCGTAGGGCGTAGAGATTACGTAACTACTATCTAGCTAAGACTCTACTATCTGTAGATAGTAGCTAAGAAGATAGATAGCAGCGATAGAAGCTATATACACTATCTAAGAGATTAAGTAGATAGTATAGATAGTAGGACATAGTAATAAAGGTATAAAGAATAGATAGTTTTTATTATTATATTCGTTATAGTCAACTCAAATTATACTTTCTTATAAGTTGCTTATACTTAATAAGATTATTATATATTACTCTATCGTATATAGAGTAGAATTATTAAATTAAACTATTAATACTCTAATAACTCTTTTCTACTAAAGATCGCTAGATAACTCTTATAGTAGCTATCCTCTAGCTTACCTACCTTAGTATAGACTAGAATAGAGAAGTATAGTAACTCTCTTTAGTCTCTACTTACTATAGAGACTAGACCCCGTATAATAGCTAGCTAGATACAACTCTACGTAGAGAACTATCTCTATAGCCTAATAACTAAAGAAATTAAAGATAATACGTAAAACCTATTTAAGAGTTAGAAGAACTTTAAGAAGGAACTTAAATAAATCTTTAGAGAAGTAGACGCTAAAAACTAAGTAGAGAAGGTAATTACTTGCTTAAAGTAAACTAAGTTAGTATTAATCTATAACGTTAAGTACTAACGAGACGGCTAGACTAACGAGATAGCTACTTTTTCTTAGTATTACTACTTTTCTATATAAATATTAATATCTTAATATAACTAAACTTTATTACTTTAGTAAGAAGGTAGAATAAATCTTACCCTTTGTGCGTATTATTTACGTTAATTTAAGATATTACGAAAGGCTACTATAGCTTTTAACGTACGATATTAATAGCTCTCTAATTAGCTAAATAAAATTACCTTTTAGCCTAAAATACTAGCTAATAACTAAAAGTTTACTTTAGTAGAAGAGTAAACTATTATACGATATATTCTTAGCCTTTACGTATAAGAATTTTCTCCTCTATTAAGTAAGGTAGCTAATATAGTAGACAAACTACTAGCTACCTATAGTAGAATATCTACTAGCTAGAACTAGACTAAGCGCTTTATCTCTTGTATAGAGGAGCTTAAGATAGCCTTTAGTCGACTAAAGGACTATAAAAGAATATTCTAAGAAGATCTAGAGGTTATTAGGCTATAGTTTATACTCGTATAAGAGACTATAGCTAAGTATAGTATTATAGACAATAATATCTATAACTTTAATAAGACTAGCTTTTAGATAGGCGTTATTAGCTTAATAAAGGTAGTTACTAGTTTAGAGAGACGTACGAGGCCTAACCTTATCTAGCTAAGAGACTAGAAGTAGGTAATAGTTATCTAAAGTATCTACGCCGCTAGGTATACTATTCTACTATTTATTATCTATAAAGAACGCGTCTATATCTCTACCTAGTACGAAGAGACTAGTATACTATATAACTAGAAGCTTTTAGTCTCTAAGAATAGATAGATAAATAATAAGCTTAGTCTTAAGTAGTTAAAGTACTTTAACTAGTATATAGAGGCGCGTTAGAGGGAGTTATATAGGCTACTTATCTTAGATAGCTATAAGAGCTACCTTAACTAGAATTTTAAGGACTACTACCTTATACGAAGGATTCTAACTCTTTATATATCTACTTATTTATTATATATTCTCTAGCTACTTAACGTTATATTATTTTTGCTGTTAAAAGTTAAGTACTCTTAATACGTATAAGCCTTAGTATCTAGATACGTCTTCTATATCGATAAAGAAGGCTTTCTTTCTGCCTTTAGAGACGCGTTTTTTAACGTATTTACGTATAATAACTATAAGAAGGCCTTTAAGGTATTAGAGCTAGTTTCTATTAACGCGTAGAAAGTTCTTAATCGCCTTAATATCTATCTTCGTACGCTATTACTAGTATCTCTACTAGTAGCCTAACTAGAAACGCCCTAGTAGTCTTAAATACTAAGTAATACGTACGAATTTAGGTTATAGTTAAAGCTTATAAGAGATTTATTCGTATAATTACTAATAAGTACTTAAGTAGGCTTCTTAAAGCTTATTAAAGAAGCTAAGAAGATACTATATAAAAATATTCTTATTAAGGCCTACGTACGAGAGCTTAAAGAGTAATTAGTAGAGATTACTAAGTAAAAAAGTTAAAAGTAAAAGTAGATCTAGTATAGCAGGATAATAGAGTATAGTATAATAGTAATAGTAGTAGCTAAGAGCGCTTCTAGTAGTCGTATAGTAGTAAAGAAGGCGCGTAGTAGTAGTAGTTAAGAAAGAGCTCTACTAGGTTAATAGTAGTGTAGTAACTATAGTAAGACTAGGTATAATACTTATACGTATTAGAAAGATATAGTAGAAGATTCTAAATCTAATATAAGTAAGCTATATAAAGAATTAGTTTATAGTATTAAGTAATTTAATTATTTATAACGTACCCTATAGGCGAGTCGGCTATATGGGCGAGTCGGCTACTTAGCTAAGACCCTAACAAAATATATAGTTACGAATAGTAGAAACGCGATATCTTAACTATAATAAGAGCTACCTAAATTAAAAGAAGCGCGTATATAGCTTACGCTTTAGGCTATCTAATAAGACGCGATACTATCTCTATAAAGCGCTGTATTATTCTATAGAGTCTCTTATATAATACTTAGCGACTAACGCGCTAGAAAGTAGTTTTAACGCGATTGCGCGCCTAACTTAGTAAATCTACGTCGAATAGAAGAGGACGTAATTATTTAGTATATACTTAATCTTGACGCGCGAGGATTTCCGCTATAGCTTACTACTATTAAGAATATAGCTAATCTACTACGTAAAGAGCGTAGCTAACTACTAGTTAGCGTTAACTAGGCTATAACCTTTGTTAAACGTCGTTCTAAGCTTAAAGTCAAGTTTAATTGTAAGTACGACTATAAGAGAGCCCTCTACGAGAATTCTAAGATTATACGAGGCTGGTTTTAACTTATAGAGAATATAAAGGCTAAATATAGTATTCTTGATAAAGATAGCTATAACTTTGACGAGGCTAGCTTTATAATAGGTATGATATTAATAGGCGTAGTTGTTATAGGCTCTAAGCGTCGAGGATAGCTAAAGAGTGTCTAGTAGAGTAATTAAGAGTAGACTACTATAATTAAGGGCGTTAACGCGATAGAGTAGGTAATTCTACCCTTTATTATCTTCTAAGGTAAGAACTACCTCTCTACCTAGTACGAGGAGGATAATCTACCTTACAATTAGGTTATTGTAGTCTCTAAGAACGGCTAGACAACAAATACGCTTAGTCTTAAGTAGTTAAAGCACTTTAATATGCACACAAAGAGAAGGACTGTAGAAAGCTATTATCTACTTATTATTAATAGCTATAAGAGCTATAACTCGCTCGATTTCCAGTAGTACTATAAGAAGAATAAGATTATTACTCTCTATATACCTCCTTACTCGTCGCACCTCCTACAGCCTCTTAACGTAGGTTATTTCTCGCTGCTAAAGAAGGCGTATAGGCGCCAAGCTAAGAACCTAATACGTAATAGAATTAACTATATTACTAAACTTAAGTTCTTACCCTACTTTATAGCTACTTTTAAGAACGCGATTACTAAAAGTAATATCTAGAGAGCCTTTTAAGGTGCTAGCTTAGTGCTACTTAACGTAGAGGTAGTAATATTAAAGCTTAATATCTGCCTACGTACGCCTATACTACCTACTACTAACGTCGCGCCCTAGGTGTCTAAAACCCTAAGTAATACTCTAGAGTTTAGGTCGCAATCGACGCTAATTCGAGAGAGAATTTAAATATATATTAATAGCTTATCTACCTATATAGTTAAGGTAGTTAAAAAGCTTACTAAAGGCGCAGAGATAATAGCGCATTTCTTAGTATTAATAAGCAACTAAGTTAAGGAGCTTTAGGTAGCTAATAAGGCCGCCTTACGCCGTAAAGCGCGTAAGAGAAAGCGTATATAGACTAAAGGTACTCTTATAGCTAAAGAGGGCGTACGCCTAACTACCTTAAAGGAGTTTATAGCGCGTAGTAATAGGAAGAAGGTAAAGAAGAGCGCGCGCGCTAAGAGTAGTAAGCTAACTTAAAGACGCTATAGACGCTGTAGTAAGGCTAGACATAATACGCGTATATATAAGTAAGAAGTAGTAGTAGATTCTAAGTAGAATAGCCTATTATAATTCTCTATAACAGTCCTAGATAGTGCTATACTATTGTGTATAGTTGTAGTTTTAGTAGAGGCTTAGCGTAGGTAGCTGACTCGCCCGTATAGCCGACTCGCCTATAGAGTACGTTATATAATATTTACTATACTAAGAAAAAGTAGCTATCTTATTAGTCTAGCTATCTTGTTAGTACTTAATATTATAGCTAAGTTTAAATAGCTATAGTTATAAATTAACTAGAATAATATAGTACTTAGAATAGTATTTAAAAATAGTCTAAATAATTAGATTAAGAATAGCCTAGTATACTATAAAAAGCTAGAGG
>KE747818.1:233541-255354 GCA_000465215.2 Pyrenophora seminiperda CCB06 | reverse complement strand
TCTATCGCTAATACTAAAAAGTATTAATATTAGGTAAAGTATAACTGCGAAGAAGATGTCGTAATAGTAGGTAAGGTATAGAAGAAGGCTAAGAATAAGAAGAAATACTCTAGAGGACGGAATTCTAATAGATTATTCTTGAAAGAGCGTTAGAAATAATACGATACTAGAGTATGTCTACGATATAGTAAAGTAGAATACTTCTATAGAGACTACCTAGAGAATAATAGAAAATAAGAAACTAGAAGAATTAGAATAATCCGCGTAAGAACTTCTTACCTAGAATAAGTACGCCTATCTAATAACGACGTTAGCGATATAGAGCTATATAAAAAGGCTTGTATACTAGATAATAAGACCTACGAATTAATACTAAACGCCTATATAGCTCTTGATATTATTATACGGGAGAAAGAGGTAGGACTAGTTAACTAGATAGTCTATAGTTCTAAAGTAAAAGAGCGCCTAATAGAATATAGGTGCTAGGTATATAGAGATATAGACTATATAGTATAGGACTGCGCACGTAGAGGAAGAATCGCTATTACTAGCCTAGAGACTAAGGAAACTATATACTAGGCTATATATAAGTAGCTATACTTTAAAGATCTAGAAGTACTAAGTAAGGAAGATCTAAGACCTTAGGTACCTAAGTAGAGGACTAGAGAATATTAGTTCTTATACTTTACCTAGTATAAGCTCTAATATAAGGTATATTAAGAATAATATAAGACTACGGAATAGCGTGTAGACGACGACTAGTATAGAATTCTTAAAAATAGCGAGTATTACGTAAAGAAATACTAGATATACTCTAAATAGGTTTGTTTCTAGGAAAGTAAGCTAGACGCTATAAAATAAAACTAGGAGAATTGGCGGAGACTAACGTAATTCTACTAATAGTAAGAAAGTATAATAGAGGAAGATAAAGAGGTTCTATATAGTTACCTTTATTAGTCCTCTTACTATAAAGATAGCTATACTATATACTACGACGCAAAGTGTAATAAAAACTATTAGCCTAAGAAATCTAAAGGTAATAGCGGATAGTTAAAAAACTAGAATACTACTAGAGATAGAGTTACGCTAGTGTAGGTAGTTCTAAAATAACTCTCTAAAATATATAGAATCTAAGACTAATAAAACTAGGATTAAAAACGGACGTTTTTATATATAAATATAGAGTAACGGCGACCGTTAATAGCGGTACTAATTGGATACTTATCTTACCTTAAGTAGTAGAGAAACTTAAGATTCTCTATTAGGTTAAGAAGACTCTAATACGAGTAGAATTAGCTGAAGGTAACGCTATAGTATATAGTAATAGTATTATAAGACTAGAGACCTAGGTGGTATTACTAGTAGTAGTAGGTATTAGAGACTAGATAAACGTTAATATTATAGATCTAGAACTAATAGAAGATATATTAATTAGATATAATTAGCTAGACAAGTATAATCCCGCTATTAATTAGTAGAAACAAATAATACGCAGCTAAGAACCTATATATAAGGTTACTAGCGTATAAAAAGAAAAATCAAGCCTAATAGTCTAGAGCTTACCCTAGATAGAGAGGATTAGTAAGATTTTACTATATAAGATTACAAGAATCTATGCGAAGGACTCTTAGAAAGTAGAAGTTATTTAGATAAGGCGAGTTATAACTACAAAGAAAGGGCTCTTACTACTAGATATACTAAAAGAGTATAATATAAACAAGTTTAGAGAACTATTTAAGAAAATAGAAGCTACTAAGTTAGCGGACTATTAGGATTAAGATTATAAGATTATCCTTAAAGAAGGTACTAAGCTCGTCTTAGAACTACTATACTTAATTATACCTAAGTACGATACTAAGTTGTAAGAGTATATTAGAAAGAACCTAAAAAAGGGATTTATCCGCGAAGAAAGTAGCCTAATAGCTTTGCCTATTTTATTTGTCAAGAAGGCGAATAGTAAATAGCAACTATATATAGACTTTAGATAACTAAATAGCGTTACTTAGAAGAACTAATATCTCTTACTACTAATTATAGAGCTTATAGACTAATTCTAGAGAGCTAAGTAGTTTACGAAATTTAACGTTTAAGAAGAATTCTATTAGATTAGAATTAAGAAAGAATTTAAGTAGTTAATAGCCTTTAAAATAAAATATAGACTTTTTAAATATATAGTTATACTATTTGGATTGATAAACGCGCTGGCGACGTTCTAATTAGTAATTAATAAGGTACTCTACGAATACCTTAATATCTTTATAACTACGTATCTAGATAATATACTAGTGTACTCTAGAGGAACGTTAGAAGAATATATTAAATATATTAAGAAGGTACTATAAAAGCTTAAGGAATATAAGCTATACCTCTAGAAAGAAAAATACGAATTCTATACGAAAGAAATAGAGTTTCTAGAGTTTATTATCTTAACTAAAGGAGTAAAAATAGATATAAAGAAGATATAGGCTATATAGAATTAGCTAACTTCTAAAATAGTTAAGGATGTATAATTCTATCTAGAATTTACTAACTACTATCGTAAGTTTATTAAGGATTATTTGAAAATTACGATACCTCTTACGGAGATAACTAAGAAAGAAAATAGATTCTACTAGAAAAAGAAATATTAAGAGGCTTTTAAATATATTAAGTAGATATTCCTTAAGGTACTCGTACTAGCGATATACGACTCTTAAAAAGAGACGTAAGTTAAGACTAACGCGTTAGACTACGCCTTAGGCGCTATAATAGTATAGCTAGGCGATAATAGAAAATAGAGACTAGTGTTCTACTATTCTAGAAAGTTCTTAGAAGCAGAACTTAACTACGACGTCTACGATAAGAAACTATTAGAAATAATTAATACCTTAGAATAGTAGGAAGTTTACCTACTAGAATAACTATTTAAAGTATTTACTAATTACTAGAACCTAACGAGCTTTATAACGACTAAGAAACTTAATAGACGATAGATTTGCTAGGTAGAGACTCTAGCTTAGTACGACTTTAAGATATTCTACTAAGTAGGTACGCTTAATAGAGTAGTAGACGCCTTAAGTTAAAGATTAGACCTATAGGACGTAGAGTATATAGAACTCTACGATATAGTATTTAAGATAGTACTAGATAGTAGCTTAAGATATAACTAGCTAGAACTAGCTAAGGTAGCTAAGGTAGCCGCGTAGGTAGTAACGTTATAATAATAGTAGTAGCTAAAGGCAGCTAACTAGTAGTTCGAGCCTAAGATAGTAGGCTCTAATAAACTATTATAAGATAAGAGAGAGTACTAAGATATAATCTAAAGAGAATAAATATATATACCTTTGTATATAAGAAAGAAACTTATTACCTAGCTATATAAGTCCCTAGAATATAGATATATAAGTATAGAAGAAATAGTTAGAAGACTAGCTAAGGTATTCACTATACTACGTTTAAGAACGCAGGTATAGGAGATTCTAGACAACTATTTAGTATATTATATAAATAAGCCTAAGAGATATAAGCTCTATAGCCTATTATAGCCCTTAACGCTACTAAAAAGACTATAGATAAGCGTAATAATAGACTTTATAGTAAAGCTCCTAAAGTTATTAGAACTAGAATCTATACGACTTTATAATACTATCCTAGTAATTATAGACTAATTAACTAAGGCGGCAAAGTTTATACCTATAGAAGAGATAGTAATAGTAGAAGAGTACGCCTATAAAGTTACGAAGGCACTAGTCTTAGAGTATAGAATACCTAAAGAGTTTATTACTAATCGTAATAAACTATTTACTTCTAAGTACTAGAGTACGTTTCTAGTAAAACTAGGTATAAAGAAGAAGCTTTTAATAAGCTTTTACCTAGAAACTAATAGCTAAACAGAAAGAACGAACTAGATATTAGAATAGTACTTATAGATATACGCTAATAAGCTATAGAATAACTAGGTTAAACTCCTACTAATAGTATAATTAGCCTATAATAGTATAAAATCTATAACGATAAGGTAGTTACTATACTACGCGAACTATAGATATAAGCTAGTTACTTATTAAGATTCTAAAGATATTAAAAGTATTGCGGTAGAAGTAGATAATAAAGTACGTCTTTTACGTAAATTATATAAAGAACTAAGCTAGAATATTACTTAGTAGAACCTTACGATATCCTAGAGCGCGAATAAATAAAGAATTAAAAGACTAACCTTTAAGAGGGGAGATAAAGTTTTCCTATTATAATAAAACCTAAAAACTAAGAGGCTATATAGAAAATTAGACAATCTCTAAATAGAACTATTTAAAATCCTAGAGAAATAGAGACTAGTAAACTATAAACTTTAGCTACTACTAGGTATACGTATCTACTCTGTCTTTTATAAGAAACTTCTAGAACTAGCACCTCTAGATACTAAGCTAGTAATAGATATAGAGCTTAAAGATAATAAGTACGAGGTCGAAGAGATTAAGAATCTATAGAAAATTAGTAGTTAGTAGAAGTACTTAGTTAAGTAGTAAGAGTAGCTAGAAAGCTATAATACTTAGAAACCTAAAGGAAACCTAACGAACTATAAGTTATTAGTACGTAAATACTACTAGCGATATCTAGAGAATCTAGGTTTAGATTTCTAAGTAAAGAGGAAAAGTTAAAAGAAGAATTAAGAAAGTTAAAGAGGTTAGCCTATAACTAGCTAAAATTAGCGAAGGATTTAAGTAGCGATAGTTTGATAGAGGTAGCTATACTCTCTAGACGACTCTTAGAGGGCCGTTTATAGAAGTCTAGAATAATCTTATTATAATAAGCTAGAGATAGCTTACGCTTCTCTACCTCCGCGACTTTAATATAAAGATAAGTAACTTTTACCTTGGCGCGAAGTAAAGTAAGATGCTTTTTCTACTTAGTATCTTCTACCTTCTTCTACTCCTCTTCTAAGATAAAAAGGTCGTATAGAACGCGCGTAGTAATATAACCTATATACTAACTAGTAGATATCTCTATAAAATATTTTAAGTTCTACTTCTTATAGTAACTATAGTAAAAACCTATCTCTTTTATAGCTCTCTAAATATAGGTAATATAATTATAACGTTTCTAACTTAAAGTCTTCTTATAAGTTATATAAGATTTCTAAGAAGTTAAGCTATTAGGTATAGTTAGAAAGATATAAGAAGAAAAGAGGCTATAACGCGATAGGCGTACTAAGGCCTTATATATAACCTCTACCTAGAGATATAGTATAGAAAAACGAAATACTAAAGTATTAGAACGATAACTCTAAGAGAGAGGATAATATTATAAGTAATAGATAGAGGTCTTTTCTTAATAAGAGATATAGCGTTAAGAGATAATAGATATATATATTAGAAAGTAAGAATCCGCGCGGGGCGTAGAGATTATATAACTACTATCTAGCTAAGACTCTACTATCTATAGATAGTAGCTAAGAAGATAGATAGTAGTAATAGAAGCTATATATACTATCTAAGGGATTAAGTAGATAGTATAGATAGTAGAATATAGTAACAAAGGTATAAAGAATAGATAGTTTTTATTATTATATTCGTTATAGTCAACTTAAATTATACTTTCTTATAAGTTGCTTATACTTAATAAGATTATTATATATTACTCTATCGTATATAGAGTAGAATTATTAAATTAAACTATTAATACTCTAATAACTCTTTTCTACTAAAGATTACTAGATAACTCTTATAGTAGCTATCCTCTAGCTTACCTACCTTAGTATAGACTAGAATAGAGAAGTATAGTAACCTCTCTTAGTCTCTACTTACTATAGAGACTAGACCCTGTGTAATAATAAGCTCTACCTCTATTAGATAGTAGATAGTAGTCTTCTAATAGTCGAGTAGTAGCTAGAGGTAGCTCTATTTATAGATAATTAGGTACTTCTTTAAGTAATATACTAGAACGTTATTAACGTTATTAAGATAAACTTTAAGTTTATCTATATCCGCGAGGTAGAGAAGAAATAGTGTATTTATAGATATAACTATAAAATTAACTTATCTAAATAGAGTATTAACCTTAATATCTCTAAGTAAATAATATTCTAGGTTATTACTAAATCGAATCTAGTAACGTCTAGTAGTAGTCTTGTTAATAGTAATATTTTAGAGGCGTTAGAGAGTAATAACTTATATTTTACCTATAGTAGATATACTAGCTACTTCTATACCTAGTATAATACTCTAGAATTAATTAGCGCTATATCTATAATCAAGAGTAAATAAAGCTTAGGTAGTTATTTTACTCTTCTAAGTATCTTATTTAGTATAAGAATTAACTCTAGTAAGAGCGTAGATAGTAGTAGCATTATTAAGGTACTTTACTAAAGTAGATCTATTAATATTACTATATATAGACGTATTATAGTACTTGTAAAAGTTATTAGAGTTATTTTTAGTATCTTTATTATTCTTATTATTACTTTTAGCGATAGCGATACCTTTATATTTATATAGAAAAGCTTTATAGTTAGTAGTATTCTTATAATCTTATTAAAATTATCTATGTTAGTATAGCTGTATAGTACTATAGTTAGTAAGTTTAATTAATACCTAGATTACCTTATTATAGATCGTATTGTACGTTAGTAGTAGGTAAGTTAAGTATAGAGATTAGAAGTCTAGGAGTACGAGAGCCGGTAGATATACTACCTACTAGCTTACCTTAGCGCTAAGTTATTAATTAGGTAATTCTATATTAATAGCTTATTACGTACGGTTAAGCTAGTAGGTATAGTATAGTACTAGTTAGATTCTACTATTAGAATCTTAATAGTAAGAGATATACTATACGGTATAATCCTAATAATATTAGAATTATACTAGATAGATACTATCCTAACACTAGCTATCTTTTACTATCTAGAATCCTTCGCCCGCCTAGCTTACTCTTACGCTCTAGCTATCTAAATCTACTATAAAACTCTATTCTAGTCTAGTACCTAATTGCCTACCTAGGTATAGGCTTATTAGCTCTATACCTAGTATCCTTCTTATACCTAGTATCGCGATAAGTCTAATTAACTTATCCTTAGACGCGTAATATTAGCCTATTAGTAGTAATTAGCGTTTTAATTATAGTATTAGACGCGCTTTTCGTTATAGCGTCTGCAGAATTATCGCGACTATTAATCTATCTAATATTAGTAAGGTCGTTACGCTCGTATGCTTCGCGTAGTACTATAATATTAATTATTAGTCGTTTCTTCTTTATTATCCTAAGCTTAACGAGATAGTTGTATAGAGACTATAAATCCGTATAGGCTATAATAGGTACCTTTAGGTAGTTAAGTTTACTTATTACTATATTAATAGTGCTGTAAATAGCTATTACAATATTAACTCTATAAGTTATAGCGTAAATCTCTAACGCTAGTACGCTCCTAGTAATCCTCTTATACTTTTAGGATTACTAGTAAATAATATTGCTATAGATTATTATATTATTATTACTATCTTTAACCTCGTTACCTAGGACGATAACGTATTCTATCTATAAGCTTATATTGTAGTTATTAGCAAATAACGCGTCGATAAAGGTAAAGAGCTTTAGCTTTATTATATCTAGAATAACGTACTTAAGTCTATAGTCGACGTGCTACTTTTACTATATAAGTCGCTTATTTAATCTAGATAAATTCTCTTTTTATAGATCCTTTGTTATTTAGGCGGCGGCAGTAAGGTTAAAAGTAGCTTCTAGCTAGTAGATTATTATAATATATACTCCTCTTACTTGTTGTTTAACGTAGGATTCTCTATCTATAGCTAGTTCTAGCTTATTACCTTACTTTTTCTAGCGAAGAGTAATATTATCGTCGTTGTTAAAGCTTAGAGCGTATCTATTAAACTTAATTAAAGCGTTAATAGTAAGGTACGTTTTATCTTTTACTTTAAAACGTAACTTCTTACTCTCTTTTTTAGTAAAGACGTTATTAGAAAGACTAAGAGTATTGTCTATTTATATACCTACTATACTAAATCTAGACGTTTTTACTATTTTAGTAATAAGTAGGTATAGGTTAAAAGTAGATACTTCTATATTTAGTACTTTAGTATAGTGTTTAAAATACGTTGTCTACTAGTAAGCTCCTACTTTGGCGATACTATATAGGGGTTTTACTATAACTATAATAGTACTATCTAGATAATCGCTACGTAGTTAAGCTAGTAGATCTACTATAATTTATCGTTAAAGTTAATTATCTAATTAAGTATAGGCCTAGGTAATATTATAGAGCTATAACTTTATACTCTTTTTAAGTAGTAATAGTAAAAGAGTAATAATAATCCGTTAACTTACCTATTAGATAGTTAGGCTTAATATTAGTATAAAGTCTTTTTCTTTATTAGTATATTCTTGGATAACTAAGCGGAATTTCTTATATAGCTAGAGTATTATTTTTTCTTTTACCTTGTTAACGATCCTTAATTTAAATATCTAGATACTACTATACTTCTTTAGGTTAAACAGCTTAAAACGGAAGATACTACGCTTAATTAGCGCGTTAATCTCTTATTTAGTTAATTATTTAAAGAGTTAACTAGAGGTAGTAATTTTGCTACTAGTACGTAGAGTTTTAGATAGTATAAGGTTATCTTTTTCGCGTTAGGTAAGGTTAATATTATTAACTTTAGGCTTGTTTTTTAATCTCTTTAGGCGTCCGCGGCGGCGAGGTATCGTTATTAGCTAGTTACTATTACTTTATAGAGTAAAGGTATTCTCTAGTTTATCTAAATCTAGCCTATATAGAGTAAAGGTATTCTCTAGTTTATCTAAATCTAGTCTATATTCTTTGTTGTTATCTTTTTTAGACTAGGTATTATTATTATCTCTAGTAAGTACTACTATAGTATCATCTTAGTAGTATAGTTAGACAATTATAATCTAAAATTTAGATTATTTATTACCTATTTAGATTACAGCTGCGGTATTATTATTAGTAAAAGAGATTAGTTTATATAGGCTAGTCTAGCTGTGATTTTCGCGCTAGACCTTAACCTAGCTTTAAAGTAGTAGTTATAGTATAGTGGTAGTATTTAGGCTATTATAGGTAGCTAAAGCTTTACTAACTTAGCGTTTTGCTTTAAGTTTTACAACCTCTTTTATAGCTTTTTAGATAGCTATTACGCGTTCTTTAATAGATAGTAATAGTAGAGAGTACTTAGATAGCTATAGGTAGGTTCTAAACACTAATAAAGTAGGTATAAGTCTATTTAGGCTAGCGGTATTATTAATAGCTTTTACCGCTATTTATAGGACGTTTTATAGTATTATAATCTTACCTATATTAGTAGATATAACCTAAAACGCCTAGTAGATAGTAGTATAATATCTTTTAACTTTACTAATAGAGTTGTAAGCTTTAATTAGTACTTAGTAGATTTTAATAGCTAAAGCTTAGGCGTTTTAAATAAACTCTTCGCTTATAAAGTTAGTACTAGCGTTAGTAGTAATAATATCTAGTAGGCTAACGTATATATTAATCTATATATATCTTAGTATATTCTAAGTAGTACTAGCTTTTATATTTAGAAGAAAGCGGGTAGCTTAAAAGGCGGTAGCTTTATTAATAGCGTATAGTATAGGTTTTTAATCGATAAATATAACGTTAATAATAATACGTAAGTTAAAATCTAACGTATTATCGCGTAGAGTAAATTAAAAATAGCTAGATAATTTACTTATTATCTAGCACTAGTAGTAAAACTTGTTAATCTTTTCTAGCGTAGTTTTGTTAATATCGTCGTGTCTAGATTATTCTAAAACCTTATATAGTCTAGTAGCAGATAGATAGCTAAAGCGTTAGTAAATTTAAATAAGCTCTACCTCTATTAGATAGTAGGTAGCAGTCTCCTAATAGTTAAGTAGTAGCTAGAGGTAGCTCTATTTATAGATAATTAAGTACTTCTTTAAGTAATATACTAGAACGTTATTAACGTTATTAAGATAAACTTCGAGTTAATCTATATCCGCGAGGTAGAGGAGAAATAGTATATTTATAGATATAACTATAAAATTAACTTATCTAAATAGAGTATCAACCTTTATATCCCTAAGTAAATAATATTCTAGGTTATTACTAAATCGAATCTAGTAACGTCTAGCAGTAGTCTTATTAATAGTAATATTTTAGAGGCGTTAGAGGGTAATAACTTATATTTTACCTATAGTAGATATACTAGCTACTTCTATATCTAGTATAATACTCTAGAATTGATTGGCGCTATATCTATAGTTAAGGGTAAATAAAGCTTAGGTAGTTATTTTACTCTTCTTAGTGTCTTATTTAGTATAGGGGTTAATTCTAGTAAGCGCGTAGGTAGTAGTAGTATTGTTAAGGTATTTAGCTAAAGCAGATCTATTAATATTACTATAAATAGACGTGTTATAGTACTTATAAAAGTTATTAGAGTTATTCTTAGTATCTTTATTCTTATTATTACTTTTAGCGATAGCGATACCTTTAAATTTATATAGGAAAGCTCTATAGTTAGTAGTATTCTCGTAATCTTATTAAAATTATCTATACTAGCAGCGAGTATTATTTTGTTCCTTTATTATATAGCGGGTAGACTAATAACCTACCTTACTATAAACGTAATATTTCTTATTTTTATTTAGTAGTTTATATTTCTAGTAAGAAGGTTATAGTAGGCGTAGAGTAGAATATCTCTAGTATCCTCTAGTATTTTAGTATCCTCTATTATTATTATTATTATTATTATTATAACGCTGGTTAGTATAGTACGTATCTTCTTATTATTTTAATATAGTTAACTATAGGTAGTAGCGCTCCTAGTTACTAATAGCGTTACGTAGATCTGCAACGAGAGCTTTAAATAACTTAGCTAGATAGATTAAAATTATAGAGTACGCCTTAATACCTTAATAAGCTAATATAAGTTAGGTAGTAAGAGCGTTTTCGCTAAAGCCTTATTTCTGCGCTATTACTATATATAACTTTTAGAGTTTATTAATAAGTTAATCTAGGCATTAGCTAAGAGTTTTATCTAGGTTATTAGCGATAATATTAGTAAGTAGAATAGTGCGCTACTTATTTAAAAACATTTAATAGTTCTCTACTATATAGAAGTATTGTCTTAATCTTATAGTAGCGTTATTATAATCTAGTTCTAGTAAGGCGATAGCGTTATAGTAGAAGTTAGATACTTTACCTATTAATATAGTACTAAGGGCTTATCTATATTAGTCTAGTTTAATACTAGCTATAGTATAACGTTTGTAAAAGATAATAAGTTTTTAAGTAAGTACGTTATACTAATCGCTAGAAAATTTATCGCGTTTATTATAGATCTTTAATAGGTTAACTATACTCTAGGTAAAACTTTATTATTATTATTAAGATACTATATCTATAGTAGGTAGCGGTAGTAGGGGCGGTAGTAGAGGTAGTAGTATAGTTAGAGGTAGTAGTAGAGGTAGTATTAGCTTTCTTTATAGTAGGCTTTCTAGTAGAGTTACTAACTTATAGTTATTCTTGTTATATAAGAAATCTTCAAACAGTATTATACTCTTAAGATCTTTCTTAGGCTACTCTAGTAAGATACTATTATTAGTAAGTTTATATAGCTATCTAGCGATAGTTTTCTCTCTTAGCACTAGTAACTTTAGAAAGATACTATAGACTTTTAAGAAGTTTCTTAGGGCTATTTTAATTTCTTTATTAACTACGTTAAAGGTATCTATATTCTAATCCTTAGTAAATTTAGTAAACTAATTAAGTAGTAATAGTCTATTATAGTAGTCGTTCTCTACTTCGAGTATCTAATTAATAATAATAGAGTTAAGTTCCTCTATATTTTTAATAGTTTCTAAGTTAGATTTAACGTCTTTATATTTAGCGTTATAGTGCTTAGTAAAGTATAGACGTATTCTAATACTACTATAGAATTTCGCTATTACGATAGTATAGTAGGCTTAGATAGCTTTATCTACTTATCTTCTATAATAAGGAGTATCCGCAATCTATTAGATAGAGGGTATCTACGTGTTCTTGTTAATAGGTAGATAGTCTAGTAACTAGCAGGTATAGAAGGTATCTAGTAATAGAGAGGTATCTAGTAATAGAGAGGTGTCTAGTAATAGTAGAGTGTCTAGTAATAGTAAGGTATCTTAGTAGACGGGTAGTGTCTTAGTAGATAGAAAGGTATCTAGTAATAGTAAGGTATCTAGTAATAGTAGAGTGTCTAGTAATAATAAGGTATAAGTTAGTAATAGTAAGGTTAAAAAGTTATTAAGAAACCTTACTAATCTATAGTTATATTAACTACTAATTAGTATTAGTATAGCTATATAGTACTATAGTTAGTAAGTTTAATTAATATCTAGATTACCTTATTATAGATCGTATTATACGTTAGTAGTAGGTAAGTTAAGTATAGAGATTAGAAGTCTAGGAGTACGAGAGCTGGTAGATATACTACCTACTAGCTTACCTTAGCGCTAAGTTATTGATTAGGTAATTCTATATTAATAGCTTATTACGTATGGTTAAGCTAGTAGGTATAGTATAGTACTAGTTAGATTCTACTATTAGAATCTTAATAGTGAGGGATATACTGTACAGTATAATCCTAACAATATTAGAATTATACTAGATAGATACTATTCTAACAATCTATACTAGTAGCGAGTATTATTTTACTTCTTTATTATATAGTAGGTAGACTAATAATCTACCTTACTATAAACGTAATATTTCTTATTTTTATTTAGTAGTTTATATCTCTAGTAGAGAGGTTATAGTAGGCGTAGAGTAGAATATCTCTAGTATTCTCTAGCGTTTTAGTATTCTCTATTATTATTATTATTATTCTTATTATACTACTAGTTAGTATAGTAGGTATCTTCTTATTATTTTAATATAGTTAACTATAGGTAGTAGCGCTCCTAGTTACTAATAGCGTTACGTAGATCTAAAATAAGAGCTTTAAATAACTTAGTTAGGTAGTTTAAAACTATAGAGTATACCTTAATACCTTTATAAGCTAATATAAGTTAGATAGTAAGAGCGTTTTTACTAAAGCCTTATTTCTACGCTATTACTATATATAACTTTTAGAGTTTATTAATAAGTTAATCTAGATATTAGCTAAGAGTTTTATCTAGGTAGTTAGTAATAATATTAGTAAGTAGAATAGTACGCTACTTATTTAAAAATAGTTAATAGTTTTCTACTATATAGAAGTATTATTCTAATCTTATAATAGCGTTATTATAATCTAGTTCTAGTAGAGTAATAGCGTTATAGTAGAAGTTAGATACTTTACCTATTAATATAGTACTAAGAGCTTATCTATAATAGTCTAGTTTAATACTAGCTATAGTATAACGTTTATAAAAAATAATAAGCTTTTAAGTAAGTACGTTATAATATAGTTGCAGAGTAAGTAGGCTAGTAGAGTAAGTAGGCTACCTATACTAAGACTCTACTAAATATTCTATTATCTATAGTACAATCGTAATAAGCTAATAACTAAATAGTCTACTAGCTTTAAAGAAGGCTTAATTATAGCTTACGCTTTAGGCTATTAAACGCGACGCGTCGCTAACCTAGAGGCGCGCTATAGCTATCTACGATGTATCTAAAGTAACTCTTAGGCGCTAACGCGTTAGAATACCTTTTTAACGCGATTATACGCCTAACTTAATAAAGCTTCTTAAGATAGAGGAGGATATAATTATCTAGTATATTCTTAATCTTAACGCGCGAGGATTTCCGCTCTAGCTTACTACTATATAGAATATAGCTAATTCTTTGCTAGCTAAGCGCTACTATAACTCTATTAGCCTAAGGTAGGCTATAACCTTTATTAAACGTTACTCTAAGGTTAAAATTAAGTTTAATTAAAAGTACGACTATAAGAGAGCCCTCTACAAGAATTCTAAGATTATATAAGGCTAGTTCTAACTTATAGCGAATATAAAGGCTAAGTATAGTATTCTTAATAATAATACTTATAACTTTAATAAGGCTAGCTTTATAATAGGTATAATATTAACTAGAGTAGTAGTTACTACCTCTAAGCGTCGAGAACGGCCGAAGTTAGTACAGTAGAGTAATTAAGAGTAGACTATAGTAATTTAAGAAATTAACGTAATAGGCTAGTTAATTCTACTCTTTATTATCTTCTAAGGTAAAAACTACCTCTCTATCTAGTATAAGGAGGGTAGCGCGCTATACAACTAAGTTATTATAGTCTTAGAGAATAGCTAGATAATAAATAAGCTTAGCTTATAGTAGTTAAAGCACTTTAATAAGTATATAAAGAGAAGAGTTATAGGCGCTTATTAACTACTTATTATTAACAGCTATAAGAGCTATAACTTACTTAAATTCTAGTAGTACTATAGAGATTATAAGATTATTACTCTCTATATACCTTCTTACTTATCGTACCTCCTATAGTCTCTTAATATAGAGTATTTCTCGCCTTTAAAAACGGCGTATAGCCGCTAAGCTAAGAATTTAATACGTAATAAGATTACCTATATTACTAAATTAGAGTTTCTACTATACTTTAAAGGCGCTTTTAACGCTGCGATTATAAAGGTTAATATCTAAGAAGGCTTTTAAGGCGCTAGCTTAGTCCTATTTAATCTAGAGACTATAATATTAATACTTAACGTATAGCTACGTACTCTATCTCTACCTACTATTAAGGATAGTCTCTAGTAGTCGTAAACTCTAAGTAATACTCTAGAATTTAGGTCGTAATTAAAGCTAATTTAAGAGAGAATTTAAAGATATATAGATAGCTTACCTACGTATATAGTTAAGGCGATTAAAAGCCTATTAAAAGAGGTAGAGATAATAGCGTATTCTCTAGTATTAATAACTAAGCGTAACGCTAAGCTCTAGGCTACTAATAAGACCTTAAGTAAGCGTAGGTTATATAAAAGAAAGCGTATATAGTAGTAAGGGACCTTAACGATTAAGAAGAGTATACGTCTAATAATACTTAAGGAGTTTAGAGCGCGTAGTAATAAGAAGAAGGTAAAGAAGAGAGTACGCGTTAAGATAGATAAGCTTAGCTAATAACGCTGTAGATATTATAGCGAGGTAGAGTATAACGCGCGTATATATAAGTAAGAAGTAGAGATAGATTCTAAGTAGAATAGCCTATTATAATTCTCTATAATAGTTCTAGGTAGTACTCTATAGTCGTGTATAGTACTAATTTTAGTAGAGTCTTAGTATAGGTAGCCTACTTACTCTACTAGCCTACTTGCCCTATAACTATATTACTTATTACTAGAAAATTTATTACGTTTATTATAGATCTTTAATAGGTTAACTATACTCTAGATAAAACTTTATTATTATTATTAAAGTACTATCTCTATAGTAGGTAGTAGTAGAGAGAGTAGTAGTAGAGGTAGTAGTATAGTAGAAAAGAGTTATTAGAGTATTAATAGTTTAATTTAATAATTCTACTCTATATACGATATAGTAATATATAATAATCTTATTAAGTAGAAGCGACTTATAAGAAAGTATAATTTAATTTTTAACTATAACGAATATAATAATAAAAACTATCTATTCTTTATACCTTTGTTACTATGTCCTATTATTACTATCTCGGCCTACTATTACTAATAGTAGTACCTATCTATAATAGCCGCTATTATAGATTACTCTACTATTACTATTAGTAGTATCTTAGTATAATAGTAATTATATAACCTACGCTCCGCGCTAATTATTACCTTTAAACTTCTTATAATTAGTCTAACTACGTTATATCCTTCGTTTAGAAGAGTAACTTACTTATTACTTATAATATTACTTCCTCTCTTAGAGTTATTATTCTAATACTCTAGATTATTTTTTTTTTCGTACCGCGTTTCGTAACGTAGGCTATATATAAGGTCTTAGTATACCTATAGTATTATACGCTTGTCTTCTCTTATACCTTTCTAACTATACCTAAGGTTTAGTCCTTCTACTAAGTTTATACTTAAGGCCTAACCTTAGAGCGTCGCGCTTGTACTAACTATATAAAAGAGTAGAGAAATAAGATAGCTTTTCGTTATAAATAATATAAGAAGAAGAACTTTTATTATTTTATAGATACTATAACTAGCTATTACGCTAGTTATATTTCTATTACTACTACGTATAGTCTTTTTATTTCTAAAGAGAAGTAGAAGAAGGTTTAGGCTAAGAAGCGTTAAAAACGCTTAGAGGTTACGCGATTAAAGACTTAGCTAGCCTAAAGCGAGCTAGAGCTTCTAGAGGCTAAGGCGCGAGAGTAAGTATTTACTAATTAAGATATTACTATTTTAAATCTTTAAGATCGTGTAAAAGAGTAGGCTAAGAGAAACTTCGCTCTAGATATAGGCCTTTCTATTATTAAACTATTACTACCTAAACTATTAACTAATCTAGGCTAGTTATAGGCTAAACTCTTTAATTCTTCCTTTAACTCTTTCTTCCTCTTCTCTAAGAACCTAGTCCTCTCTAATCTAGGTATCTTTAATAGTACTCTTATACTAGTAACTTATAGTTCGTTAGGTTTTCTTTAGGTTTCTAAGTATTATAGCTTTTAGGCTATTCTTACTACTTAACTAAGTACTTCTACTAACTACTAATTTTCTATAGGTCCTTAATCTCTTTAATCTTATACTTATTATCTTTAAGCTCTATATCTATTACTAGCTTAGTATCTAGAGGTACTAGTTCTAGAAGTTTTTTATAAAAGATAGAGTAGATGCGTATGCCTAGTAGTAGCCGAAGTTTATAGTTTACTAGTCTCTATTTCTCTAGGATTTTAAATAGTTCTACTTAGAGATTATCTAATTTTCTATATAGTTGTTTAGTTTTTAAGTCTTATTATAATAGGAAAACTCTATTTCTCTTCTTAAAGATTAGTCTCTTAATCTATTATTTATTTATATTTCTAGATATTGTAAGGTTCCTCTAAGCTATATTCTTATCTAATTCTTTATATAATTCTTATATAAGACGTGCCTTATCGTTAGCTTCTACTACGATACTTTTAATATCTTTAAGATCTTAATAAGTAACTAGCTTATATTCGTAGTTTGCGTAGTAAGGTAAGTGCCTTATTATTATGGATTTTATACTATTATAGGCTAATTATACTATTAGTAGGAGTTTAACCTAGTTATTCTATAGCTTATTAGCGTATATTCTTAAGTACTACTCTAATATCTAGTTTATTCTTTCCGTCTAGCCGTCTGTTTCTAGGTAGAAGCTAGTTAATAGCTTCTTCTTCGTCCCTAATTTTACTAAAAACGTGTTCTAGTATTTAGAGGTAAATAGTTTATTACGATTAGTAATAAACTCTTTAGGTATTCTATATTTAGCTAATACTCTTGTAACTTCGTAGGCGTATTCTTTAGCTATTATTAATTCTTTAGTTAGTACGAACTTTACCGCCTTAGTTAATTAGTCTATAATTACTAGAATAGTATTATAAAGTCGTATAGATTCTAGTTCTAATAACTTTAGAAGCTTTACTATAAAGTCTATTATTACGCTTGTCTATAGTCTTTTTAGTAGCGTTAAGAGCTATAATAGGCTATAGAGCTTATATCTCTTAGGCTTATTTATATAATATACTAAATAGTTACCTAGGATCTTCTACACCTACGTTCTTAAACGTAGTATAGTAAATACCTTAGCTAGTCTTCTAACTATTTCTTCTATACTTATATATCTGTATTCTAGAGACTTCTATAGCTAGGTAATAAGTTCCTTTCTTATATAACGTACTCTACGGGCGAGTTGGCTATACGGGCGAGTCGGCCACTTAGCTAAGACCTTAATAAAATATATAGTTACGAACAGTAGAAACGCGATGTCTTAACTATAATAAGAGCTACCTGAATTGAAAGAAGCGCGTGTACAGCTTGCGCTTCAGGCTATCCAATAAGACGCGACACTATCTCTACGAAGCGCTGTATTATTCTACAGAGTCTCTTATATAACACTTAGCGACTGACGCGCTGGAAAGCAGTTTCGACGCGATTGCGCGCCCAACTTAGCGAATCTACGTCGAATAGAAGAGGACGTGATTGTTTAGTATATACTTAATCTCGACGCGCGAGGATTTCCGCTACGGCTTGCTACTGTTAAGGATATGGCTGATCTACTGCGCAAAGAGCGTGGCTAACTACTAGTTGGCGTTAACTAGGCTGTAACCTTTGTTAAACGTCGTCCTGAGCTTAAAGTTAAGTTTAATCGTAAGTACGACTATAAGAGAGCCCTCTGCGAGGATTCTGAGATTATATGAGGCTAGTTTCGACTTGTAGAGAATATAAAGGCTAAATACGGTATCCTTGATAAGGATAGCTATAACTTTGACGAGGCTGGCTTTATAATGGGCATGATATTAATAGGCGCAGTTGTTATAGGCTCTGAGCGTCGAGGACAGCTAAAGAGTGTCTAGTAGGGCAATTGGGAGTGGACTACTGTGATTAAGGGCGTTAACGCGATGGGGTGGGTAATCCTACTCTTTATTATCTTCTAAGGTAAGAACTACCTCTCTGCTTGGTACGAGGAGGATAATCTACCTTACGATTAGGTTATTATAGTCTCTAAGAACGGCTAGACAATAAATGCGCTTGGTCTTGAGTGGTTAAAGCACTTTAATATATATATAAAGAGGAGGACTGTAGGAAGCTATCGTCTGCTTATTATTAATAGCTATAAGAGCTACAACTCGCTCGATTTCCAGCAGTACTGTAAGGAGAATAAGATTATTACTCTCTATATACCTCCTTACTCGTCGCACCTTCTGTAGCCTCTTAACGTAGGTTGTTTCTCGCCGCTAAAGAAGGCGTATGGGCGCCAAGCTGAGAACCTAATACGTAACAAGATCAACTATATTACTAAACTTAAGTTCTTGCCCTGCTTTATAGCTGCTTTTAAGGACGCGATTACTAAAAGTAATATCTAGGGAGCCTTTCAAGGTGCTAGCTTAGTGCTACTTAACGCAGAGGCGGTAATATCGAAGCTTAATATCCGCCTGCGTACGCCTATACCACCTACTACTAACGTCGCGCCCTAGGTATCTAAAACCCCAAGCAATACTCTAGAGTTTAGGTCGCAATCGACGCTAATTCAAGAGAGGATTCGAATGCATGTTAATAGCTTACCTACCTACATAGTTAAGGTAGTTAAAAAGCTTGCCAAAGGCGCAGAGATAATAACGCATTCCTTAGTATTGATAAGCAACCAAGTTAAGGAGCTTCAGGCAGCTAATAAGACCGCCTCACGCTATAAAGCGCGCAAGAGAAAGCGTATATAGGCTAAGAGTACTCTTACAGCTAAAGAGGGCGTGCGCCTAACTACCTTAAAGGAGTTTGTAGCGCGTAGTAATAGGAAGAAGGCGAAAAAGAGCGCGCGCGCTAAGGGTAGCGAGCTAACTTAGAGACGCTGTAGACGCTGCGGTAAGGCTAGACACAATACGCGCATATATAAGCAAGAAGCAGCAGTAGATTCTGAGTAGAATAGCCTATTACAATTCTCTATAATAGTCCTGGACGGTGCTATAATGTTGTGTATAGTTGTAGTTTTAGTAGGGGCTTAGCGCAGGTAGCCGACTCGCCCGTGTGGCCGACTCGCCCATAAGGTACGTTATAGAGATATATATATCTATTTTCTTTAGATTATATCTTAGTACTCTCTCTCGTCTTATAATAGTTTATTAGAGCCTACTATCTTAGGCTTAAACTACTAGTTAGCTATCTTTAGCTACTACTATTATTATAACGTTACTACCTACGCGGCTACCTTAGCTACCTTAGCTAGTTCTAGCTAGTTATATCTTAAGCTATTATCTAGTACTATCTTAAATACTATATTATAGAGTTCTATATACTCTACGTCCTATAGGTCTAATCTTTAACTTAAGGCGTCTACTACTTTATTAAGCGTACCTACTTAGTAGAATATCTTAAAGTTATACTAAGCTAGAGTCTCTACCTAGCGAACCTATTGTCTATTAAGTTTCTTAGTCGTTATAAAGCTCGTTAGGTTCTAGTAATTAGTAAATACTTTAAATAGTTGTCCTAGTAGGTAAACTTTCTACTATTCTAGAGTATTAACTATTTCTAATAGTTTTTTATTATAGACGTTATAGTTAAGTTCTACTTCTAAGAACTTTCTAGAATAGTAGAATACTAGTCTCTATTTCCTATTATCGCCTAGCTGTGCTATTATAGCGCCTAAGGCGTAGTCTAACGCGTTAGTCTTAACTTACGTCTCTTTTTAAGAGTTATATATCGCTAGTATAAGTACCTTAAGAAATATCTACTTAATACGTTTAAAAGCCTCTTAATATTCCTTTTCTTAATAGAATCTATTTTCTTTCTTAGTTATCTCTATAAAGAGTATTATAATTTTCGAATAATTCTTAATAAACTTGCAATAGTAGTTAGTAAATTCTAGATAGAATTGTATATTCTTAACTATTTTAGAAGTTAGCTAATCTTATATAGCCTATGTCTTCTTTATATCTATTTTTACTTCTTTAGTTAAGATAATAAACTCTAGAAACCTTATTTCTTTTGTATAGAATTCGCATTTTTCTTTCTAGAGGTATAGCTTATATTCCTTAAGCTTTTATAGTACCTTCTTAACGTATTTAATATATTCTTCTAATATTCCTCTAGAGTATACTAGTATATTGTCTAGATACGTAGTTATAAAGATATTAAGGTATTCGTAGAGTACCTTATTAATTACTAATTAGAACGTCGCCGGCGTGTTCGTCAATCTAAATAGTATAACTATATATTTAAAAAGTCTATATTTTGTTTTAAAGGCTATTAACTACTTAAATTCTTTCTTAATTCTAATCTAATAGAATTCTTCTCGAACGTTAAATTTCGTAAACTACTTAGCTCTCTAGAATTAGTCTATAAGCTCTATAATTAGTAGTAAGAGATATTAGTTCTTCTAGATAACGCTATTTAGTTGTCTAAAGTCTATATATAGTCGCTATTTACTATTTACCTTCTTAACGAATAAAATAGGTAAGGCTATTAGGCTACTTTCTTCGCGGATAAATCTCTTTTTTAGGTTCTTTCTAATATACTCTTATAACTTAGCGTCGTGCTTAGGTATAATTAAGTATAGTAGTCTTAGAATAAGCTTAGTACCTTCTTTAAGGATAATCTTATAATCTTAATCCTAATAGTCCGCTAACTTAGTAGCTTCTATTTTCTTAAATAGTTCTCTAAACTTGTTTATATTATACTCTTTTAGTATATCTAGTAGTAAGAGCCCTTTCTTTGTAGTTATAACTCGCCTTATCTAAATAACTTCTACTTTCTAAGAGTCCTTCGCATAGATTCTTGTAATCTTATATAGTAAAATCTTACTAATCCTCTCTATCTAGGGTAAGCTCTAGACTATTAGGCTTGATTTTTCTTTTTATACGCTAGTAATCTTATATATAGGTTCTTAGCCGCGTATTATTCGTTTCTACTAATTAATAGCGGGATTATACTTGTCTAGCTAATTATATCTAATTAATATATCTTCTATTAGTTCTAGATCTATAATATTAACGTTTATCTAGTCTCTAATGCCTACTACTACTAGTAATACTACCTAGGTCTCTAGTCTTATAATGCCGTTACTATATACTATAGCGTTACCTTTAGCTAATTCTACTCGTATTAGAGTCCTCTTAATCTAATAGAGAATCTTAAGTTTCTCTACTACTTAGAGTAAGATAAGTATCTAATTAGTACCGCTGTCGACGGTCGCCGTTACTCTATATCTATATATAAAAA
>KE747818.1:175423-232978 GCA_000465215.2 Pyrenophora seminiperda CCB06 | reverse complement strand
TATTCTAGTTTTTTAACTGTCCACTATTACCTTTAGGTTTCTTAGGCTAATAGTTTTCGTTACACTTTACGTTATAGTATATAGTATAGCTATCTTTATAGTAAAAGGACTAATAAAGGTAACTATATAGGACCTCTTTATCTTCCTCTATTATACTTTCTTACTATTAGTAGAATCGCGTTAGTCTCTACTAATTCTTCTAGTTTCGTTTTGTAGCGTCTAGCTTACTTTTCTAGAAATAAACCTATTTAGAGTATATCTAGTATTTCTTTATATAATATTTACTATTTTTAAGAATTCCGTACTAGTCGTTATCTATACGCTATCTTATAGTCTTACGTCGTTCTTAATATACCTTATATTAGAGCTTACACTAGGTAAAGTATAAGAACTAATATTCTCTAGTCCTCTACTTAGGTACCTAAGGTCTTAGATCTTTCTTACTTAGTACTTCTAGGTCTTTAAAGTATAGCTACTTATATATAGCCTAGTATATAGTTTTCTTAGCCTCTAGGCTAGTAATAGCGATTCTTCCTCTACGTATGTAGTTCTATACTATATAGTCTATATCTCTATATACCTAGTACCTATATCCTATTAGGCGCTCTTTTACTTTAGAACTATAGACTATCTAGTTAACTAGTCCTACCTCTTTCTTCTATATAATAATATTAGGGGCTATATAGACGTTTAGTATTAATTTATAAGTCTTATTATCTAGTAACGTTAAGTACTAACGAGACGGCTAGACTAATAAGACGGCCACTTTTCCTTAGTACGGCGAATACTATATACGAACAATTAAATTACTTAATACTATAAACTAATTCTTTGTATAGCTTACTTATATTAGATTTAGAATCTTCTACTATATCTTTCTAATACGTACGAGCGTTATACTTAGTCTTACTATAGTTACTATACCGCCGTTGACCTAGTAGAGCTCTTTCTTAACTACTACTACTACGCGCCTTCTTTGCTACTATATAACTACTAGAAGCGCTCTTAGCTACTACTATTACTATTATACTATACTCTATTATCCCGCTATGCTGGATCTGCTTTTGCTTTTGACTTTTTCGCTTAGTAATCTCTACTAATTACTCTTCAAGCTCTTGTACGCGGGCCTTAATAAGAATATTTTTATATAGTATCTTCTTAGCTCCTTTGATAAGCTTTAAGAAGCCTACTTAAGTACTTATTAGTAATCGTACGAATAAATCCCTTATAAGCTTTGACTATAACCTAAATTCGTGCGTATTACTTAGTATTTAAGACTGCTAGAGCGTTTCTAGTTAGGCTACTAGTGGGGGTACTAGTAATAGCGTACGAAGATAGATATTAAGGCGATTAAGAACTCTCTACGCGTTAATAGGAACTAGCCCTAATACCTTAAAGGCCTTCTTATAGTTATCGTACGTAAATACGTTAAAAAACGCGTCTCTAAAGGCGGGAAGAAAGCCTTCTTTATTAATATAGAAGACGCGTCTAGATACTAAGGCTCGTACGCGTTAAGAGTACTTAACTTTTAATAGCGAAAACAACACAACGTTAAGTAGCTAGAGAATATACGATGAATAAGTAGGTATATAGAGAGTTAGAATCTTTTATGCGAGGTAGTAGTCCTTGAAATTCTAGTTAAGGTAGCTCTTATAGCTGTCTAAGATAAGTAGCCTATACGACTCCTTCTAACGCGCCTCTATATACTAGTTAAAGTGCTTTAACTACTTAAGACTAAGCTTATTATTTGTCTATCCGTTCTTAGAGACCGAAAGCTTCTAGTCGTATAGTATACTAGTCTCTTTATACTAGGTAGAGATGTAGACGCGTTCTTTATAGATAATAAATAGTAGGATAGCGTACCTAGCGGCGTAGATACTTTAGATAACTATTATCTACTCTTAGTTCTCTAGCTAGATAAGGTTAGGCCTCGTACGTCTCTCTAAACTAGTAACTACCTTTATTAAGCTAATAACGCCTATCTAAAAGCTAGTCTTATTAAAGTTATAGATATCGTCGTCCGTAACGCTATACTTAGCTATAGTCTCTTGTATAAGTGTAAACTATAGCCTAATAACCTCTAGATCTTCTTAGAGTATTCTTTTACGGTCCTTTAGTTAACTAAAGGCTATCTTAAGCTTTCTTATACGAGAGATAAAGCGCTTAGCCTAGTTCTAGCTAGTAGGTATTCTACTATAGGTAGCTAGTAGTTTGTCCGCTATATTAGCTACCTTACTTAATAGAGGAGAAAATCCTCGTGCGTAAAGGCTAAGAATATATTATATAATAGTTTACTCTTCTACTAAAGTAAGCTTTTGGTTATTAGCTAGTGTTTTAGGCTAAAAGGTAATTTTGTTTAGCTAATTAGAGAGCTATTAATATCGTACGTTAAAAGCTATAGCAGCCTTTCGTAATATCTTAAATTAATGTAAATAATACGTACGAAGAGTAAGATTTATTCTACCTTCTTGCTAAAGTAATAAAGTTTAGTTGTATTAAGATATTAATGTTCGTATGGAAAAGTAGTAATGCTAAGAAAAAGTAGCCGTCTTGTTAGTCTAGCCGTCTCGTTAGTACTTAACGTTATATAAGCCTTTTTATATAGCTCTATATCGCTAACGTCGTCGTTAGATAGGCGTACTTATTCTAAGTAAGAAGTTCTTGCGTAGATTATCTTAATTCTTCTAGTTTCTTATTTTCTATTATTCTCTAGGTAGTCTCTACGGAAGTGTCCTACTTTACTATATTATAGATATACTCTAGTATTATATTGTTTCTAACGCTCTTTCTAGGATAATCCGTTAGGATTCTATTCTCTAGAGTATTTCTTCTTATTTCTAGCCTTCTTCTATACCTTACCTACTATTACGATATCTTCTTCGCGGTCGTACTTAACCTAATATTAATACTTTTTAGTATTAGTAATAGGTAGTATTATTTTTAACTTCTATTGTACTCGTTTCTATAGTCGGTTATTAATCTAGGTTACTAACTTAATAAGTAACTATAAGTCCTCTAGCTTCTCGTAGTATACTAGGCTATTCTTAATCTAATTCTTTAGACTATTTTTAAATACTATTCTAAGTACTATATCGTTCTAGTCGATTTATAACTATAGCTACTTAAACTTAGCTATATAGGTTAATACTAACCTAGTTTACTTTAAGCGAGTAATTACCTTCTCTACTTAGTTTTTAGCGTCTACTTCTCTAAAGATTTGTCTAAGTTCCTTCTTAAAGTTCTTCTAACTCTTAAATAGGTTTTGCCTATTATCTTTAATTTCTTTAGTTATTAGGCTATAGAGATAGTTCTCTACGTAGAGTTATATCTAGCTAGCCGCTTTACCCTTTATATATATATTTACTATAAGAATTTTCTTCTAATCGTTTAGTATATTATTAAACGTATAGTATAAGTTAACGTTCGTAAGAAATACGCGGAGTTCTAGTCTTCCGCCTTTATACTTCTTAGGTAGCGATATCTTAGGTTTCGCCTATTTATACTATTTCTTATTTAGCGTAGCTAATAGTTAAGCCGTTAACTAGTTAGTAAGTTCTATTATAGAATTTATCTATCTAGCCTAAGAGCGTAGCTATCGTTTAAGATCTTTAAAAGACTTAGCTAAGACCTCTTCTTTGTCTTTATCTTTAGAGACTTCTTAGTCTAGTATTTTATTGTCTAGTAGAGGTAGTTTAGTTATTCTCTAGGCTAGCGTAGCCTAGCTTATTATTACTACTACTAATATAATGCTTTCCTTAACTTCTTAATCGAACGACCTATTTTATTAATATCTATCTACTAGATCTGTAGGTAGTTAAAGTATTATATAGAGTCTAGTCTCTATAGTAAGTAGAGACTAAAGAGGGTTACTATACTTCTCTATTCTAGTCTATACTAAGGTAGGTAAGCTAGAAGATAGCTACTATAAGAGTTGTCTAGCGATCTTTAGTAGAAAAGAGTTATTAGAGTATTAATAGTTTAATTTAATAATTCTACTCTATATACGATAGAGTAATATATAATAATCTTATTAAGTATAAGTAACTTATAAGAAAGTACAATTTAAGTTAACTATAACGTTAAGTACTAATGAGACGGCTAGACCAACGAGACGGCTACTTTTCCTTAGTATTACTACTTTTCTATACGAATATTAATGTCTTAATATAACTAAACTTTATTACTTTAGTAAGAAGGTAGAATAAATCTTACCCTTCGTGCGTATTATTTACGTTAATTTAAGATATTGCGAAAGGCTGCTATAGCTTTTAACGTACGATATTAATAGCTCTCTAATTAGCTAAATAAAATTACCTTTTAGCCTAAAACACTAGCTAATAACTAAAAGCTTACTTTAGTAGAAGAGCAAACTATTATATAATATATTCTTAGCCTTTACGCACGAGGATTTTCTCCTCTATTAAGTAAGGTAGCTAATATAGCGGACAAACTGCTAGCTACCTATAGTAGAATACCTACTAGCTAGAACTAGGCTAAGCGCTTTGTCTCTCGTATAAGGGAGCTTAAGATAGCCTTTAGTTAACTAAAGGACTGTAAAAGAATACTCTAAGAAGATCTAGAGGTTATTAGGCCGTAGTTTATACTCGTATAAGAGACTATAGCTAAGTATAGCGTTGCGGACGATAATATCTATAACTTTAATAAGACTAGCTTTTAGATAGGCGTTATTAGCTTAATAAAGGTAGTTACTAGTTTAGAGAGACGTATAAGGCCTAACCTTATCTAGCTAGAGGACTAGAAGTAGGTAATAGTTATCTAAAGTATCTACGCCGCTAGGTACGCTATTCTACTATTTATTATCTATAAAGAACGCGTCTATATCTCTACCTAGTACGAAGAGACTAGTATACCGTATAACTAGAAGCTTTTAGTCTCTAAGAATAGATAGACAAATAATAAGCTTAGTCTTAAGTAGTTGAAGCACTTTAACTAGTATATAGAGGCGCGTTAGAGGGGGTCGTATAGGCTGCTTATCTTGGATGGCTATAAGAGCTATCTTAACTAGAATTTTAAGGACTACTGCCTCGCACGAAGAATTCTAACCCTCTATATACCTACTTATTTATCGCATATTCTCTAGCTACTTAACGCTATATTATTTTCGCTGTTGAAAGTTAAGTACTCTTAACGCGTATAAGCCTTAGCATCTAGACGCGTCTTCTATATTAATAAAGAAGGCTTCCTTCCTACCTTTAGAGACGCGTTTTTTAACGTGTTTACGTACGATAACTATAAGAAGGCCTTTAAAGCATTAGAGCTAGTTCCTATCAACGCGTAGAGGGTTCTTAATCGCCTTAATATCTGTCTTTATACGCTATTACTAGTACCCCTACTAGTAGCCTAACTAGAAACGCTCTAGCAGTCTTAAACACTAAGCAATACGCACGAATTTAGGTTATAGTCAAAGCTTATAAGAGATTTATTCGTACGATTACTAATAAGTACTTAAGTAGGCTTCTTAAAGCTTATTAAAGGAGCTAAGAAGATACTATATAAAAATATTCTTATTAAGGCCCGCGTACAAGAGCTTGAAGAGTAATTAGTAGAGATTACTAAGCGAAAAAGTCGAAAGCAAAAGCAGATCCAGCATAGTAGGATAATAGAGTATAGTATAATAGTAATAGTAGTAGCTAAGAGCGCTTCTAGTAGTCGTACGGTAGCAAAGAAGGCGCGTAGTAGTAGTAGTCAAGAAAGAGCTCTACTAGGTTAACGGCGGTGTAGTAACTATAGTAAGACTAAGTATAACGCTCGTACGTGTTAGAAAGATATAGTAGAAGATTCTAAATCTAATATAAGTAAGCTGTACAAAGAATCAGTTTATAGTATTAAGTAATTCAATTATTCGTATATAGTATTCGCTATACTAAGGAAAAGTGGCCGTCTCGTTAGTCTAGCTATCTCGTTAGTACTTAACGTTAATAAATATAATAATAAAAACTATCTATTCTTTATACCTTCGTTACTATATCCTACTATCCGTACTATCTACTTAATCTCTTAGATAGTGTGTATAGCTTCTATCGCTGCTATCTATCTCCTTAGCTACTATCTACGGATAGTAGAGTCTTAGCTAGATAGTAGTTACGTAATCTCTACGCCCCGCGCAGATTCTTACCTTCTAATATATACGTCTATTATCTCTTAACGCCGTATCTCTTATCAAGAAGAGACCTCTACCTATTACTTATAATAGCTTAGCTAGTAAAGAATTAGCTATATTCTATATAGTAGTAAGCTAGGGTAGAAATCCTTACGCGTCGAGGTTAAGAATATACTAGACAATTATATTCTCCTCTATCTTAAGAAGCTTTATTAAGTTAGGCGTATAATCGCGTTAAAAAAGTATTCTAACGCGTTAGCGTCTAAGAGTTACTTAAGATACGTTATAGATAGCTATAGCGCGCCTCTAGATTAGCGACGCGTCGCGTTTAATAGCCTAAAGCGTAAGCTATAATTAAGCTTCCTTTAAAGCTAGTAGACTATTTAGTTATTAGCTTATCACGATTATACTATAGGTAATAGAATATTTAGTAGAGTCTTAGTATAGGTAGCCTACTCGCTCTACTAGCCTACTCGCTCTGTAACTATATTATAGCTTATTAGATAAGTTAGTAAGCTTAATTAATATCTAGATTACCTTATTATAGATTATATTATATATTAGTAGTAGGTAAGTTAAGTATAGAGATTAGAAGTCTAGAAGTATAAGATCTAGTAGATATACTACCTACTAGCTTATCTTAGCGCTAAGTTATTAATTAGGTAATTCTATATTAATAGCTTACTACGTATAGTTAAGCTAGTCGGTATAGTATAGTACTAGTAGAATTCTACTATTAGAATTCTAATAGTAAGAGATATACTATATAGTATAATTCTAATATTATCGGGATATATTATATAGATACTATTCTAATAGCTATATTTTATTATTTAGTAAAGGCTTTATAACTACGTCGTATTTAATTATTTAATTTATATTTTAAAGCTATATAGATATTTAATTAATTTATAGACATTTAGTATTATATAAAAGTCTTAGCGTTTATTTTTAGTATTATCTAAGCTAGCTAAGATTACGACTATATCTATTTATATTATAGCTACTATACTAATTAGATAGTGCGATAATTGCGCCGCGCCATTACCTTTTATAGTTAGAGAGGGGTACTATTTAAATAATTAGAGGGGTGCTTAATACTTAATCCCTTGTAGCACGACACGGATTTTGTCTCGAGCTGTCTTAATCCTTAGCTTCTAGCGCCCTATCGTAGGCTCTATCGGTGCTGGTCAGTTGCAACCAGAGCAGCCTCCCTGTATCTACCACTGTACTTTCGTCTTTTGCTTCCTTGAGCCAGGAGCATTGCATTCGGCCTCCCTTTCTGTTGAAAGGAAATCTTCAATCGCCAAGTACAACCTTGTATCCGCAAGTTCCCGCGAACGTCGTTGGTACGCCAAGTGCAATCGCGCTCAATTGAGGCAGTTTCGTCCACCTATACCCGATTGAGCAGCTGATTGAGCAGAATACACTCAGAGCACCCTGTTGGCAATATCCTGGAACTCTGACCAACGTACTCATATTCTATCGATTACGTGAGGCGCAAGCAAACATAATGCGGGGCTCTTCAACGCTGTCATTCCTTCTCCTCTCTATCCCCTCGTCTCTCCTAGTCCTTGCGTCAGAACAACAACCCTTTGAATTCGGCGAGATGACTACACCACAATACACACTGCCTCCGCTGCCCTATGCCTACGATGTCAGTACCCTACCTACCATCCTTTTTTCCCATCCGCGATGCGCATGCTGACAGTACTGCAGGCACTAGAACCCCACATCTCGGCGCAAATCATGGAGCTACACCACAGCAAGCACCACCAAACCTACATCACCAACCTAAACAACCTTCTCACGACACAAGTCCAGGCCATTGCTACCTTGGACATTACCTCGCAGGTCTCCATACAACAAGGTATCAAGTTCAACGCCGGTGGCCACATCAATCACTCGCTGTTTTGGCAGAATCTCGCCCCCGCGAGCTCCAACGATGCGAAAAGCTCGTCTGCACCCGAGCTCCTCAAGCAGATCAAAGCGACATGGGGCGATGAGGAAAAGTTCAAAGAAGCCTTCAACGCGGCGTTGCTGGGCATTCAGGGGAGTGGGTGGGGCTGGCTTGTCAAGACACAAATCGGCAACGAACACAGACTCAGTATCGTGACGACAAAGGACCAGGACCCAGTCGTGGGAAAGGGCGAGGTGCCTGTTTTCGGTGTTGATATGGTGAGTTGAAGAAACTACGTTTTCCGGTGTTGACTTGGTTTGGATCGTCGTGGGTATTGTGGCTAACTTTGGCGGCAGTGGGAGCATGCGTACTACCTACAGTATCAGAACGGCAAAGCTGCATACGTCAAGAATATCTGGAACGTGATTAATTGGAAGACGGCGGAGGAGCGTTATAGGGGATCGAGGGCGGAGGCGTTTAGCGTGCTTAAGGCGTCTATGTGAGGGTGTGGGTGGGATGAGCGTTGCATGGCATATCTTACGAATTGCCACATGCAAGGAGGAAGTAAGTCCGTATCTTTGCGTCTGTGTATGTAGAACCGTGTGCAAACATTTCAATTCACCTCACGAGTACCCTGGTGGACCTTCCTTCTTAGCGCGCTAGCGCGCTAGCTGGCTGGTGGTTTCGGCCAAAACCAATCGGGTACTCCTCCTGCGCACGGGACTTATAACTTGCTCAAAGAAACTCACTCAATCAACTCTCATCATCTCAAACACGGTGAGAGAGTAAATTCCTGAGACGGGCTTTGCTGGGCTGGTTGGGCTGTTTGTTTATTTAATCGAGGGGGTTTGGCACACTGGGATGCGCATACATATACCACTTTCCTCACATTACCTTTCTCGGTACCCTCCTCTCGAAAGTCTTGGATCGATACTCCGATTCTCTTCTTTTATAAGGAAGAATACCTGTTGTTCTTTCTCTCACTAAAAACACCATTGAAAATGTGCAACGGCACCTCCACGCGCATAAGCCAAGGCGGCACTATCGCCGTCCTTGCACGCACTCGCTGCTCATCCACCTCTTCTTCCGTGTACTCTTCCCCTTCTTCCACATCCTCATCCACCACATCCTCTGAAGAAATCCTCCTTACCTTCCACAACACCTTCTCTTATCCCGGAACCAGCGTTTCGCTGCAAGGCCTCGACGACGACGAGGACGACAGCGACCAGGCTTCTGAGGCAGAAGGACGCGGAAGGAGGGAAAGAGCAAGGTGGCTCGTCATACAGTAAGTCTACCGAACCCCCTTTATCCTCGACCTACATCCAATCCACGGGGAGAAGAAGAAATGTTATGTTGACTTGAAAATAAGTCGTGATGGCGATCTCACACAGTCCACCACCTCACAAACAGCCACAGGCACGACACCACTATACACATTTCCGCTTGATGCAGCACCAGGAAAGATGCAGCTAGCAGAGCGGCTGCAGTTGGGTGTGGGTGAGAAGGGTGTGGTGGGAAGGAGAGTAAGCGTTATGATGATGGGGTCTGAAGAGGGTGCGGTGACGTTGGCAGAGGGGGTTATGGGGTGGAATTAAGAGGACAGTGCGTTGAATCTAATTGCTATGAACAGGTTATAGGGTGGGAGTATGAGAGCAGATGTGACTCGGGAGCAGCAGTTTACAATACCATTTTCGGTCGTTGATCAATTCTCTACGTCTTCTTCACTTCATCTTCAGCGTGTGTTAGACATGCGTAGTGAACAACCTACTTGTACTTGATTATTGAATCATCCCCCCTTATCCCCAAATAAATCTGGTATCGTACATTACATTAAATTATACGCCCCTGACCTCTCTGCCTTTTGAAAAAAAAGCCAGAAAAGTGGAGAAATCGCTATGATTCTCCAGCCCGCCCCTAATAAAAATGTTAGATTAAACCTCCCACCCATCAAAAACATATAAACAAATAGGTACATAGGTATATTCACTCCGGCTTCCTCGCCCACGTAACATGAAACAGGACATATGTATGTACGCCCGGATCCCTAATCTCCCTCCTCGCCAAAGCCAGTATAATCTGCAAATCCTCTGCCCTACCCCCCAACACCTGCGTATAGCCCCTCAGCATATACGCCTCAAACCCTCCTTCGAGAATCATGACTTGCTCCAGCTTGCCCACGGTACGCAAGCGTTTGGACCGCGGCCACGCGCCCATGGGCAGCTTGTACACGTCGTCGGTAACATCTACGAAGCCCGTAGCTTGCATTTGTGATTTCCAGGACCGGGGCGCGTCAAGCGGAGCGCCCATTTTCTCGGCGAGTTCAAAATACAGGCGGCCGCACTCGACGTAGCCGCTGTTGGGGGGGATGGTGTTGTCGTCGGAGAGGGCGCCGGGGATGGTGCTGGCGAGTTGGAGCCAGCCGCCTGGTTTTAGAGCCGTGTAGGCTTGTGCGATGAGGCGCGGCCAGTCGCGCACGGCGGTCATGAGGTCGCGACCGTGAATAAAGTCAAAGGTACCGGGTCGATATGGCCAGTCCTCTTCGACATCGTCGATTTCAAATGTGCAATTTGGCGGCACGAAGTCGGGTTGTGTAGCTGCTATGTCCACGCCTGTGATATGTGCGTTCGGGTACGCATCCGCCATATCCATTGCCCAGATACCCGTGCCAGTACCCAGATCGAGGACGCGGGCGTTTGCATCTTCGAGCTGGCGGGGTGGGATGGGTGCGACGAAGAGGCGGTCGCGCAGGAGGAGCGTGTATTTGTGGTGTTGCAGGTCGTTGCGGTCGAGTTCTTTTTCGTCAATGGGCATGCCATAGGCGTGTTTGCCGTAGGTGGGATAGAGGCGCCCTTCGATTTCTACGCCGCGCCGTACGGTGGAGAGGATCGAGGAGAGAAAGGACGAGGCGTCCGTGTCGTCTGCGTAGCTATAGCCATGGTTGCGTTAGTATCAGATCAGGGTACCGGTACTGATAGAACGCGTTGGCGTCATGGCAGCGAGGGTATAACAGGGGCGACGCTCACCCTTCATCTGTGGATGCTTCACTCGTATCATCTTGAGCTTCCAGTGGGAACGCGGCATTGTTTTCCTGGTCAAAGTCCCGTGTGCCGGTGTCGATGCCGGAATCTACGGTAGATGGGTGGGGTGGTGCGGATGCAGGTGTTGCGCCGCCCGCACCCGCTTCGTCTGCTGGCCCGGCTGGGGTTTGCGCCTCCAGACCACGGTGCCCTGACATGGTTGCACACACACACCGTGACCAAGTGCTTGTAGGATTAGTGGGCCGAGGGAGAGCAAGGGAGAGGCGGATGAAATGCGGCAAAGGTCGAGGTCGCAACAGACGTGGACAAACTTTTTTGTTCACCCTTCTGCCCATCTATCGCCATCACCCCACCCCCTTCGCAAACTTTATTTCCAACCATGACCACCCCCCCGGATCCAAATCCCAGCCCACAAGCTCTATCGCACCTCGATACCATTGCACAGCTGAGCCATGGCTTCAAGAACGGCGAGCCAGGAGCGCGACAAGGCCTGCTGGACGCATGTAGACACTTGATTGCAGAAATCAGCCACCCCTCTGAGAATATGCTGCAATTGCTCTGGGCGCAGCCCGCGCACTTGAATGTCCTATGGATGGCCACAGAAGTGAAGCTCTTCCAAGCCATGCAGTCTCTCCCCCCATCCGGAGCCAGCGCCTCGGAAATCGCATCCCAGTGCGACGCGAACAAGAACGTCGACCCCATTCTCGTAGGCCGCATGCTCCGCCACCTCTCCGCCATGGGCACCGTACGAGAAACCGGTCCCGGTATCTTTTCGCACACGCCTACGTCGTCTGCCTTTGCGCAGCCAGCGTACCAGGACAGCATACTCTACATTGCCGAGAATTTCCAGCCCGTGCACCAATCCATGAAATCCTACCTTTCCGAGCACGGCTGGCAAAACCCCGATTCAGGCGTAGATGGGCCGTTCCAGCATGCGTACGGGTGTAAAGGAAGCAGTTACTTTGACTTTTTCGCCCAGCAGCCCGAAATCGGGAGACGGTTTGCGAGTATGATGGACATGTGGAGTCGGGGGCGGCCGAGATGGTTTGACACTGAGTATTATCCTGTCGAGGAGCGGCTAATCCGCGGTGTTGCAGAAACAGACGCGGCCGCACCGTTTCTAGTCGACGTAGGCGGCGGCACAGGACACGATGTCGAGGGCCTACGAGAAGCCTTCCAGGGCCAGCTCCCTGGTAAACTTATCTTGCAGGATCGCCCTGAGATTGTGAAGTTAGCGTCCCTCGGGCCGGGTGTAGATGGCATGCCGCATGATTTTCTCACCGAGCAGCCCGTCAAGGGTGCGCGTGCGTATTACCTCCACTCCATTATTCAGGACTGGAATGATCAGGTCTGTACCACTATCCTGAAAGCAATTGTTCCAGCCATGAAAAGGGGGCATTCGAAAGTGCTTGTTAATGATTTCGTGGTGCCGACGCAGGGGGCGCATTGGGCGCAGAGTAAGCCACTTCATCTCCTTCTACGTCTTTTTTCCCTTGTTTCCTTGGGTAGGGGTGATTTGGCTAACGGAAAGCAGCGTGTCTGGATTGGGAACTCATGGCCAGTCTGGGGGCAAGGCACCGCACCGAGGAGGAGCATAGGATCTTGTACGAGGGCGCGGGCTTGAGAGTGGTGGGCGTTTGGCGGCATCCGCATAGTTTGGATGCGCTAATTGAGTTGGAGTTGGCGTAGAGGAACACGGGCACGTGACGGGGTAGGCTTGCCACGTGGGATACCGTGGCCGCACAATCCAGCATGGTACCATATGGGGAAGCCACGGCTGTAGCACCAGCACGGCAGTGGTGAACTGAGTATATACAGGTCGGTGACTGCTACAAGTAGCAATCTTACATAGGTGTAAATACACATAAAAGCACAGCATTCTCTATATTGGGTTCAGGGTAAAAGGTTGTCGACGGGCAGCAATTAAGTAGCGGGTAAAAGAGCTGTAAGCAATCGCTATAATCAACGTCAAGTAACAGTAGAAAGCATAGTGCTAATCACCTGAAGATACAGCTCATACACCGCGGAGTCTGCGCATTTGAGTCTTACAAAGCTTTGACCGATTCCTACGTAATGTGTACCGTACTTCCTCTTCATAGCGGTCATCGATGTGGAAATATCTTGAAGAACCTGAAATGTACCATTGCCAAGACTAGAGACGATTTTTCTTCAAGGTGACTACCTATAAGTGTCTTGGCTGCGAGTAGTGATGGTGGGTGTAGAATAGCCAAGGCGGGAAATCACGTGCATGCATGAGGCTGACATTGCTGACATCGGCGAAACTTTTATTAACGGTGTTGGTACTTCGTACTAAACATACCTAGCAGCACTATCTGGCCCAAACCGGGCATGTGTGCAATCAAAAGCCAACACGCGGTGAGGGCGGACACGCTCCGCAATACCTGCACAGCGGCACTTATCCTGTATACTCCGTACTAGGCTCATCGAAAACTCAACCTCATACTTGTGTGGAGTATTATGTAAATTTTCATTCTTATGTCATTGCGATGTTGGACCAAAGCTCAGCTGACTCTTGGGAAAATATTGCCTCAACGACTCGTGTTCATTCATTGACCAGCCCTTGGCGCTGAGGCTGAGAGTACATAGGTGCGGACCACAATTTTACTGGTTAGGTTTACGCTGTATGCCACCACAGAGATTCTATCCACACGAAATTTCCATGATAGAAAGGGTGATGCGACTACGTGATTTATTAGCTATATAACTCTGCACCCACTTCTGCTCAACAAATTAACCAATTACTCATCCCTCACTTCACCTATCAATTCAAACCCAGCCATGAAGTGGAAAAACATCTTCCTTGCCACCATCCCCCTCCTCAGTAGCGGTGTCTCCGCCGGCACCTGCTGCGAAACCAACACTTCCCCCACATCTCGGCTCTACTGCCCTCATAACACTCAAGGCACATTCTGTGTAAGTTGAAAAAAGAAAAAAACATTTTACTGCGAGGCCCCTGGGCGAATTCTAACTTGGTGGTGCACGTAGTGTTACAATAACGGCTACAATTCACTGCATAAACGGCAATGCAGAGATCATTTTCCCAACTTCTTCAAGAATTGGTTCAAGCCCGATTGGGATCACGATAGAGGAAAGTGTGGGAATAATGGCGAAGGGTGGTATGTTTGCACTGGGGCAAATGGAAAAGCGGTAGAAGAGGAATGGTAAGGGGACGGGTGGGTTTGCTGAAAGAAGGGGAGCTCGGGGAGAGGGGATTTCGGGGGACGGCTTGTGGGAAGCTCAGGAAGCTCTGGTGCGTGGAGCTGGGAAGTTGAAAGCGGGGATCAAAATTAGACGTGGGTATATTACTTTGTAGATTTCAACAGCTGCTCACCATGACCCTCGCTCTCCTGGGCGTTCCAAACGCCGTAACACGCACATTTTCTCTAGGCACTGAAGCAACATCATAGATCAACCCAGCCGTCGCTCCTCCGGAATGCCCATTCTCTCCTCCTCCGTCAACTCTACATCAAAAACACTCTTCAGCACCTCCACCCTCTTCTCCTCCGTCTTGCAGTCCTCCAAAACCCGCCTCTCACTCCCAATACTCTCCTTGACCTCCCCACCAAACAACAAAACATGCCCCACAATCTTCTCCTGCTCCTCATCCATAATCATCTTTGTACAAGTCACATGACGCGTAAAAAACGACCGCGGATGCGTAGACGTAAACCACGACATCATTTCGTAATCCTGGGGCAAGAACTCCGTTTCTGTGAAACAATAAACCGGCGTCCACGTGTTTTTTGCTCCGCTGTCGTCGTGGTCGTCGTCGACAGGATCGTAGCAAACATCGTAGCACCACAGCTTATTCGAGTGATAGCCATATGATTCCGGAATCGCACGTGACTGCAGACGTATCTTGCGCGGAGCGATGCTTGTCGTTTCAAACCCGTCTTGCAGGGGATAGGGCATGTTCGGCCCCATGGAGCCCATGCCCACATCGACAACGTACCATGCGTTGTCCAGCCGGACGAGATTGAGCATGTGATTCCATCCATCGTACGTCGAGGCCTGGTTGCGACGGACCTCTGAATAAGGACTCTGAGAGCGCGATACGCGACCGCCGCAATTGCGTACTTGGTAGCCCAGCGAGCGGAGGACGGTGGCGAAGAAGGTGTTGTTTTCCATGCAGCGGCCTCCGCGGCGCTTGGTCACGAGCTGGGTGTAGAGGTCGGATACATTGAGCGAAATGGTCTTGTGAGCGGAGTAGTGGAGTTCGAGGTTCTCAAAGGGGATGGTGCAGGCGTGGTACCGGGTTAGAGCTTGGAGGAAGGGGAGGCCGTGTTCGATTGTTGTAGCAGCAGTCTTGTCAGATAGGACGGGTGAGTTGAGATACTTTTGGGGAAGGCTGAGGCGCCGGAAGTAATCTCGTATTTGGGCGGTGCTGTAGCGCGGACGGTCGGCGTCGTTGAGAGGTAGTTGGGGGAGGGTGGAGGGCTCTGGAGTTGGCAACATTTGTTCGGTATGTTAGTTGTCAATCAAGAATGAACTTAACCCGAGAAATTTGTTATTCTGACACAGAACATTTATCGAGCTAGGTCCGTAGCTTGATGATTGACGCAGTCGGATGGACACAATGACAGATACGGACGTGCGCGTTATTCCCGTTAAAGACGTCGAAGAGAATTCGCTTCTCCGCTTCTTCCTCATTGGGTCTAGTCCAGACAGACTAGGTAAGCGGGCCGCATGCCGATCCTGCACATGCGGTCCGTGCTATAGGAATCGGTTTTCCACAATACTACCATGAAAGACTTTTGAAGGCAAGCCGAATGTATCAAGTGCAGTCAGAATTGTCGTTTGATTTCTCGCTACCTAAATCAAATTCCTTTTCATCCTAGCCTTCGCAATCTCCACATCCCCACCAACATCATGAAACCATAACCACTCCCACCTCTCTTTCCTTTGCAAGTCCCTCAGTATACCCCCCATGTCACTCCCTAGTTTCTCATGTCTCAAAAATATTATCCTCATCACCTCCTCCGACTGCTCCAGCTGCCTCTGCGCCCGTGGCCTCCTCACCTCGTCGTATGCTTCAAGCGCTGCATGGATATGTTGTGCTTCACTGCTTCGAGGAGTCGTTACCATGAGTTCAGCAAGAAGGTTTGATAACACTAAAGCGTCTTCTACGCCCTGCGCAGCTCCTGCGGCCTGAAAAGGTAGCGATGCATGCGCACTGTCGCCCATGAGGACTACGCGGTCGCGGTAGTACGTAGAAGTGTGTGGGTGGTGGAAAAGGCCCCATTGGATTGGTTTAGCTAGGGAGAGGAGTTTGCAGAAGCGAGGGTCTATATTTGGGCTGGAGAAGTCTGATATCATGGTTGAGTGGGGTACTTTTTGTGTTAGGGGTTTGTCAGTTGGCCATGCGCTGGTGGCGGTGGTAGTGCCGACGCAGTGGAGGAAATTGAATTCCTGGATTTTTTTGCGTAGTGGGTCAGTGTGGGTTGGAAAGAGGGGTATGGATTGTTGGAGCAGATTGAAGGGAAGAGAGCGTACCTTGCCACCGGAGATGCGGTAGGTAACGACAGCACGGTCGTGGCCGAAATAGATTCTCGCAACGTCGGTGAGGGTACCGAGGATTTCTTCTGCGGAGGATATGGGGATGACGCCGCGGTAGCAGTAGGAGTCGGCATATACGGGGCTGACTTGGTCGGGATACATTGGCTTGAGCACGTGTTCTCGAACGATACTCTTGATGCCGTCAGCACCAACCAGTACACTGGCCTCGGCCGTGTCGCCGTTTGCAAATTTGAGAACGACTTTGTCGGGATGCTGTTCAATGTTTGTGAGACACTTGCTGAACTTGACGTTTTGTATTGGTATGAAAGTTGTCATTATGTCTAGGAGGTCCTTACGGTGGGCCTTTTATACATCAGTAATGCGTCATCACACGAAGCCAAGTTCAGTGAGGCTCACCGATTTGCGGTCAAAATTGGGATGACCCCAAGATGACTTGCCGGCCCACGGTTGATCTAGGCCTAGAAGCTTCGGTCAAAAAGGCGTTTCACTCGAGAAACAGATGGAGAATGTGTACCTAGACCCTCTTCAAGAAGGAAGCCTTCAAAGAAGATATCTTGAGCATCTGCAGGCTTATTCCCAACACAAATCTTCTCATATCCCGACTGGAACCCTGGCTCTATAAGGTCCATTGCGCGTAGGCCGTTGGGAGCGAAACCGATGCCAGCACTTTGATGTAATCAGGTCAGGCAAATGGACTGTTACGAACGTATCTGGAAGATCCTCACCCATAAGCCGAATATTCTTTCTCTTCTTCATACAGAGTGAAAGATACACTCTTCTTGTGCAACCCCATAGCCAGTGCGAGGCCACCTACGCCAGCGCCTGGAATTTAATGTTAGTTGACTGTCTATTCCAGTCGGACGAGGTCATGCAAAATACCGACAATTGCGACATGAAAATCGTTACTAGTATCTCCGGCCATGATGAACTTAGTTCGTGTGGCGTCGGGCCAGCTATTTATTGATCACCAAGACAGCTCGGGCCCGCTGGATATGAAGGTGATGGTACGGTATTAGTTTTCCTGTAAAGTACTTCGTAAAGCAGTCGTATCCCTAACTAGCTAGATATGGTGACTAGGTATCACACAACACATGATATGTTTTTGCGGAAGACTGGCAACAGATTGCTAAGAAGACGACAACCAAGATGCGTGTCCTAGATTAGATCGTAGGTATTTCGGACTCTTACCGGTGATCCCGATCCGCACGGTCTAGTGGTGACGGAACGCTCCTATCGGTTTATCGATAACGAAGCCCCTCACTCGCAGCTACAAGGGGGACTCACGTACGGGCTGCCCCCCCTCCCTGCTCCCGCTACACCGCCACCCAATCACAGCACAGGACAAGGTAGCGGGAGCAGGGAGGGGGGGGGGCAGCCCGTACGTGAGTCCCCCTTGTACCCAGCCACGTGCCAGCGTCCCTCCTTGCCCCTCCCACCTCCACCCGCCGAATCAGAGAGAGTCATCTCACGTGATGCGAGCCGGAGGATACTGATCCGCCTCATCTGTCACGTGTGATGGACAAGGCCTATCATGCTCGTCCGGTCTTGACCTTGGAATCGAATGCTAATAAGGGGAAGATACACCAAGACGTATGAGCTCGCCTGTTCCTTCCTGCCATCATGCAATCAAACTTTTTAGTCCTTATGGAATTCTTTCGCAATTTGATAAGTCTGTACTTTAGAATGCCAAGTTGCCAACAGATCACATCACAAGACACCAGCTCTTTTGCGCTTGCATCTCCTGGGCTTTGTTTTTCATCAGCCTCTTCAAAGCTTCCGTTTTCGAAGATCCAAAAGCCCCATTGCAGATGACTTCTATCGTCAACTCCGGCCGGTTGTTAACTAGGACACAATTTGGTTGAGCGCCGTATTCGATAAGTAGCTCGCAAGCATGGTACCAGGCATCCCTAAGACTCGGTGCGATACCTGCCCCTGTGGCAGCACTTTGGCTTCGCGCAGCCGACTCGTGTATGGAGAGGAGGAACAACGCCCAGACAGTCTTCCCGTCGTTCAACCAGACTCGTTGATTTGGGTCTGCGCCATGTTCCAAGAGTAGCTTTATCATGTCAACATCTACGCTGGGATCGTCGCGATGGGAATGATACCGCATATTGATTGGCGTTGTCCTGCGCGGGCGAAGTGCGTAGTCTAGTAGTGGGCGACCTGGTTTCTGAAGGACCCGTGAATCGGCCATCACCTTTGCGCGCACGTATTTGGTAAGACGTGCCTGCACCATGAGGGCTAGGAAATTGCAATTGCCACCTTCATTATACACGTCCAAGCCGCGTGACTTGGCGTTATCTCTTGCATGCGTCCAGTGGTTTTTCATCCCGCTCGCGAAATGGGTATTGACGCGATCTAGCTCGTCTAGCACATCGACCAAGGGAGATTCTGCAGCAGGATCCCTTCTCTCTGTTTCATGCGCGTAGTAGATCAGCTGGTCTGTCAAGCCCATTTTTCTGTTCCGGTTTTCGAGGAAAGTAAAGTCGCTTGCGGGCAATGCCTTTAAAAGAACGAGACACATCCTGCACAAGCTGACTGTAGAAACGAAGTTGGACTTGAGGTTTTTGCGGAGCTGCGCATAATAACTGTCCTGCAAAAAGTCGCGGACGGTTCTATGCAAAAAATCGACAGGATAGCCGAGATGCGATGTGGTCCACTCCATGTCGACTGGAACTTCGTCAACAACAAGTAGGTCGCTGCATCTGTTCCGTATATGCGACTTCCATACAGGGTATTTGACAAGTAAAGAAGCCTCTTGGATCTCTTTGATTGGAGTTTTGATAGCATAGTCTGGATCGTGACGTTCTTGCTCCAACAATGAGAAAGAATATAGTGGAAGCGGTTGAAGCTCGTCGACAGTGATGAGAAATATTTGCGACATTTCTTCCAGATACTGCGGTCGAATAGAGTTGATCATTCGCTCAAAGTACTCTTCCAAGTCAGAAGGAAATTGAGCGATGATTTTCCGCAGCATTTCGAAACCCTCATAGCGATTGACTGCGATCTTTAGTTCGCGAGTGACGAGGAACACCCATAACCAAACTCCCTGTGAAAGTTCGGCGATGAGCTCCAGGATATCCTCACTACGTGGGTCAGTAGAAACTAAGCGTTGGAAGTTCTCGTTCTCGTGAAGCTCCTTCTGGACATGCTGCATCATGTCTGACTTGGTGAATTTGGCAATGTCAAAAGTACGCGCGATGTTGGAAAAGAATCTTTCAAAGACGGAGCGGGGCCGAGTCGAAACGCAGATCTTGATGGCGTTGGAAGCGGACATGAAAGTTAGCATCTCAACAACCTCCTCTTCGGGACCATTGTACTCGTCTAGACCGTCAATGAAAAAACAATACTTGGCGTTCAGTTCAGTTTGACCCGCGATGCGTTCAAATGTCGCTTTCAGTTCGTCCACTTCCCATTCTTCATGGCGGAGTCGGGCACGACTGACAAGTGGTATCAGATCCGGTGCTGACTTGAGGATCTGATATAGAAGTGACTGAAACAAGCCGACTTGGTTCTTCTGCATGTCATAACCTTGGTTCCAGAAGTAGTAGCTTGCAGTATATAATTTGGCTGGACCCGCCCACTTCTGCAGGCTTTGCATTGTGCGACAGTCTTCAGAGATGTATTTCATCAATGTAGATTTCCCACTCCCTGCCTGTAAATCTGTAAGTTGTCTGCCCGATGAGTAAGAAAATAAAAATGGAAATTCACCTTCCCTGTGATACAAAAGAGGGCATCAGAAGTTCCTTTGCTCTCTAGCCAGAGCTTGAAGGAGGTTTCTGTCATGTCGAATACCCAGGCATTCGAAAATTGATCAGCTTTAGGTATCTGGTTCCATCGTCTACGTAGAACTGGGAGGTACAAACTACGTATGACATCGGTCTGTTTGACGCATTCGTGGTACTCCGTTTGTAGACTTTCAAGCTTCGTTCTGAGGCTGGCTAGCTCAGCAATCTGAGTTGCTGGTGAATTGGCAGCGGTTGGCCGGGCTAGAGATAGGATTTCATCACGTATAAGATCCAACTTGCCATCGTATTTAATATCCAATGATTCATGTAGTCTCTTCATCTCGTCTAGTTTTGCCGATATATCTGAGTGCTCCTCACTGCACAAGTGTTAGCATTCCACTTGCTTTGCTACTTTGACTAGAGAGTATATCTTTGTAGGCTTCGTAGCCTGGAAATTGGGAACGCAATATCGTCCCGAAAAGGTTGGTAGTTGTTTAGGACTACATACCCGTTAATGATGTGCTCCATGTTACTCCTGATCCTCTGGTCTAGGCTGTTCAACCTTTCGCGTAACTTATCAATATACTTTTGCTTTGTCAGTGATTGAAAAGCAATGCGACCGCTCTCGAGTGTCTTCGACCGCCAACTCCGGATTTTCAGCTTCTCGATGGCGATTTGGAGTTCATTTACGACCTCATCGCACTCCTTGATCATGGCGAGAATATTGGCCTCATGTTCAGAAAGCTGACGACCCGAAGATCTTTGTTGTTCAACTAGGTCATTGTATTTGCGTACGTCGGCTACGATGAGTTGGAGTTCGTGAAGGTCGGCAGTCGTGCCATGCAATGAGCTATGAACTTTAAAAGCCCCAGAAGCCACTTTGAGGCCGAAGTCGATGACGCCCATGATGTTCGCCACAAGGCTCAAGATTTCTGCCATGAAGGGCAGATAGTTGGAGTGTTTTGTCTTAACTCGTGTGCGATGCGAGATAACCTGCCCGGGCTTCTTGTGTGGTACGATAGCTCTCCCGGAACTAAAATAGCCGGACACCCCGCCCAACACCACACGCGCCGCGATGCAATAACAGCTCAAAACACGCCCAAAATTAACTAAAATTACATTTTAAGCTATGCAAAACATTGCGAAAAGCGTAAGGCTCTATATCTATATACGTCCTAAGTTTTTTAGAGTCGTAGAGGGTAGTTATAGATAGTTTTATTAATTTTAAGTCTATATAGCGCGCGAAAGATCCTAATAGAAACGTCGTATACTATTAACTCTCGTTATATACCTACGCTGCCAAAATTAGTAGTATAAAGGTAAAACCTATATCTCTATACTACTTAGACTAAATAACTTTAGTAGTAAACAGTATAGTCTATATTATAGAGCTCTATCTAGCGTAGAGTTTTCTTACTCGTATATAGTTATAAATTGAGATAGTATACTACGTAAGTTATACTTAAAGTACTATTAGTAGTACTATTATTACGTTGTAATAACGTTAGATATAGTTAAACTTAGTATACTAAGAGTTATACAATTACGTCTATAATAATATAGTAGGTTCTTTTTTTATAAAAAATATAATACCGCGATAATAGTAGCGCGATAGATTATATCTTGTTATAGTAGCGTAATATTAGATTTAACTAGCTTCTATAGTAGCCTCTTAAATCTTTATAGTTTAGTATATTAATAATCAAATCTAGGTAGTAAAATAGAATACTTTTAACACTAATATTAATATATTTAAGCGCGTAGTAGTAGTATTATAGGTAGGTAGAGTTAGTAGGTAGGATAGTGTTGGTAGGGCGCGCGTTTGTCCGGCTATTTTAGTTCCGGGAGAGGATAGGTGTAGAAGCTACCGTACGGTAGAGAGTCATGAGATCCGAAGTTTGCTGACCGATGCGAGTCGCGGCGGCCGAGCGGAGACCTCTCGGGGAGCTAAAATAGCCGGACAACTACCACGTCCAATTCAAAGCCATAAAAACTATATACAAATTCCCCTAGTAAGCCTCACAATGTTGGCAAATTTTAGCAAATTTACAAATCCTACCCTTGTTGTAGTCGCCGGGGGTATTCGTTGAATCGGACGTGGTGAATTTAGGCGTGACTGTAGTTGTCCGGCTATTATAGTTCCCCGAGAAGAGGCTGATCATTTGGGGGCCAAAACATCCCTAACAAAAACAAAACCACCGTTGCCTTCAGCACTATGCCTTTAACGTTATCTTTAATCAGCTACTCGTGTTCCCAGATTTGAAGCTCTCGGTCAATTATACATTATGTATAAGATCAGGCCGATGATGAATGGATTGAAACGGTAGAAAGAACGATGAGATGATCATCCACGGGGGGCTGATCTGGTCTAGAGTAAAAGCGCTTTTCGCATACGAATATGGTCGCCAGGTGAGCCGCCATGATCCGCCAACTTTCTTTCTGAGGAGGTAGAGAATAAAAAGCAATCGCCCCTTCTTGGTTATAATTTGGAAAGTCGCACACCTCTGCGGCAACACGATAATGTCTGCATCCGCGCACCCGCTCAATGTTACCGTCAGGTCCGACCCTGGATCTTTCACATCATATTTATCAACGTATGTGCCATCGCAATCACTGAGCTCGCAATGGCGAAGAGGGCCATCATGTGGATCGTTATAGGCGATTGTGTATTTTCCCTCCACTTAATTATCTATCATAGCTGCTATCCTCGGTCGTAGAGATGAAGTTAATAAAGATGAAGGTGAAGATTTATTCTCTTCTCAGTATCGGTATGTTGGACCACCCGTGTATATGATGGTGGACTCTAACCGCTCTGCCGACTCTAGCGTAGTTTGACTGGGCAAGCTTCCCATGAAGATGACCGGGGCCAAACGATAATCGATTTATATGCGTCAAGGATTGCAAAGAGAAATTTGTGTTCCTGGAAGAGTTGGCAGACATGCAGCGCGATGATGCGACGGCGAACAAGGTCATTTACGAGGTTCCAATGCGGGTTTTAGGCTAGTTCGCATCCTGTGTCGATTGCAAGCCTTAGCTTCTACTGGATATCAAATTTGGTGCTCATAGCATATTATGGCTTTTCGTTGTGAGGAAGTATATGAATCGGCTGAAGGAGGTCAAGGAGTTGAAGGGAGCACCGGTCAGAATCATTCCGCATGCGCCACATCACATGACCAGTCTTGGCATTTTCATTTGGAAGGAAACAGTGTCTAGCCCATGCTCAGTCCAGTCACAAATACAGGAAACATCATATAATCAGACACCATGAATCGCCCGGGTAAACCATCGAGGTCAAGCAACAGCGGCGATGCTCAGCTCCCCCAGAAGCCTCTCCATACGAATTCAGCTAGGACGGAAAGCACTTGCACGTCGGACCTGTCACCCAACAGCACTCGGTAGTCAATGAAAGGTGCCAAAAATGCATTCAATCCCCCTCGCCAATCACGCTCACTAGCCCGGTATACTAAGTCCATGAACAATCCTTGTCATTGTTCATCAACCCCAATCTCGCCATTGTGTATACACAAAAGTCTGTAAAACTTCATATCACATGCAGATCACACTGAAGCATCTACGACAGCGTGACGCTACCGCTCGCCGTATCCTCTATGAAGATACCCCCATACACCACACCTTCCAAGATACCACTCTCCTGGAATCCCGTCGTCTTGACATCAGCACCAGGGTTTACAGGGTTCTTATTGGCGCCAAAGTGAAATTGCCCGTTTCCGGAAAGATCGTTGGGCAAAGGCTCCGTCGCCTTTGCAAGAGGCGCAGTGCCCGACGATTGAAACACCTGGATAGTGTTGGCAGTGAAGTCCATCTGCAGCGCAAGATTCGTGAATACGCCTGCCGTAAAGGGCGTCGTAAAGAGCGTCTTGGTTCCCGCGGCGGTGTTACCCTGGAGAACGAGATCGTTCTTTGAGCTGCCGTCACTGCCGAGGAGGGTGCCGGTGCGCAGCTGGAAGAGGTTGGCGCCGAAGTCGCTGCGCTCGAGGAAGGTGAGCAAGTACTCGTGGCTGATGTTGAGGGGGTGGGCGGCACTGGGTTGCAGGGACACGTGCAGCGTCTTTATACCGACAGTCGTGTTGCCGCCGCCGTTAGGGTTTAGTTCGGTACGGCGGACGGCGGTTTGCGCATTGGCGGCGACATCGCCAGGGACAAAGATGGATTTGTCGCTGGAGAGGTACTTAGCATGGGCTCAGGTATGCTAGCTGGGTGGGGAATACTGACTTGATTTGCACTTCGATTGGCTTTGCACCAACCGCCGTATCAAAGAGCGACGCCGGGACATTGGGGAACGCAACCAGTGTGCTAAAAGTCAAGTCTACCGTCGGTCAGTAACTAGTCTATGTGACAGCAGGGTTGGAACAACTACTTTGTCCTTTGACGAAATCCTTTCCGAAAGGCCCGGTGGCGGTGTCAAAGTCTGCCTGAGTCGCAGTCGACTTCACTCTGCCATCAAACACAATGGCCGGCGCCGCAGCCTGTCTTTCGTTGACCACGACGACGCGACCATGCGCAATCGCCGCAATCGACAAAACAGCCAAAGATTTCGCAAACATGTTATCTGTCGTTGCAAGAAAAAAGAGTGACTAAGGTGATGGAAAAAAAGCGCAGCGTCAAGAAACGAAAGAAGGTGTTTAGGCGGAAAGCTAGCAAAAGAAGGAATCTGTCTGATCTGTCAAGAACATGTGGGGAGGGTATTGACGATGTTATATCTATGAGCAAGGATATCATGAAACTTGAAGCGGCCTTATTCGGTTTCAAGCACTCACAGCGGCTTTATTGGAAGTTGCGCCGAAAATGCCCAGCTGTCCCAATGCATGTTTCACGGAAGTCCACGGCGCATTGGCACCAACTACAACACATCATTCCACGAACGAGAAGGTCACCGCTATCTGTCCGAGGCAAGTGTAGGTGGCATAGCAGTTGTTGCGACAGGGACCTTCTATGTATCAAAGCCGTTACACTTCATTCCAGAATAGGGGTGTAAGCTCGTGTTCGGTGGGGCCAGCTTGTCCAACGGGATTCCTTCCACTAGGGAGCTCCTACGGGACTCCTTCTACGGGACACTCCCGCTTGGTAGTGTAGGTACTAGAAATTGGTCGAAGGAATATGGGAAAAATTGGATGCGTTACACTGGTCTTGTATCAAGAGAGCGAGGGTGATGCCGGCTGCGGGGTGCCTAGATCCGTGCGAAACGTGTCGGCCCGGCTTTGGCTCTAACTACCCAGGACTTTCCCCGCTTTGATCCGACCCTTCACCTTTCAACCATCAAGGACAACCCATTGAAGAAATACAACGGACGACAAGCCTGACACATGGGTACACCAATGGGAAGCAGAAATTTATCAGCATGGGTATGTAGCACTGCTAGTATTGTCGAAATATATGATAGTCGCACGACCAAGTAGCGGAGCGGCGACGGAGCAAACCATCGAGGGGATCGCAGAAACGCTCCAAACTCGCAATCGAAGGCCCACACACTCACTCCCCTGCAAAACGGAGTTCCCAAGGTATTCAGCTCGGCGCCTAGAAGTAGAGACTCTTGTATACACCGCTTGTTTTACGCCCTCTTCGTCGCAGACCAGGTCTGTGTGACTGCGCGCCGTGTTAGTGGATTTTCTCACTTGTCATACGAAAACTACAGGCACTTACCATGGGAGTTCCAGTAGTATATCTTGATACCGATCAGCCAAGCAAGATGGACGTACTGAGAGCAGCTATATCGCTTGCTAGTCTGCGCATGTCACTTTCTGCCACAAGTACTTTCTTCTCTATCTTCTTTCTACCGAGATGCTGCTCAGGCCCCTCTAAAACAGGCGGAAACGCAGCCTACCGCTCTTTTACGCCCTCTGAGCTCCAGTCTCACGACAGATGTCCAAACGCTAGATCTAGAAGCCCGTACTCGGCATCTTCCACGTCTTCTAGCCCTCGCGGGTCGGTGCGGTAACCCTACCGTGCAATCTGCAGCAATTGTTTCGAAATCTGGCCATAGACTTCAGTTCCCTTTCTGGTGCTCTCAGAGTACGTGGGATAGCTGAGTCAACTGCTCGTTGACTTTTGCGCGGGTTCCTGCTGAGTATAGCCACGTAGCTTGTACATGGTAGGTATATGGCCAACGCAACCTCTAGGCTATGCATGGAGCGTGCGTCAGTTCGTATGTTTGGCCCCCATAACGATACGGTCCCACACTCGATATGTCTATCCTTGACTGCAGAAAAAACGTGATTGATAAGCGGTGCAGTCGTTGTAGATCTCCTAGGATGTTCAGCTAGCCACAAGGTGCGTTCCTAGTAGCATGCTAATGCTTGAATCGCCTCGCTGGCGCGAACAGCTGTGGGAACGAATTCTAGAAAGTACAACAGCAAACCTGCGTAGTAAGTAGTCATTTACACCTAGTGTTGCGGGATGCTTCCTTCTTCAGCCTCACCACATTCTAGTCTAGAGGAAGCATAGGTTAATGCGAAGACCTGCAAGTCATGTGCTGCAATCGTTTCAAAGCTGTAGTTTGGGGAGGCTAGTCTGATGCGGTTGGGTAGAAGGGTCCATTTGAGGCATACATTAACCTAGTGGTCTGAATGTCTCTCGCTGTAATGATTTTCGGTCGGTGGTTTACTGAATGGGATTGAGTTTCGTCTAACTGGAGCGCTGTGGTCGTGGCGCATAGTAGGATCTGCAGGCGTGGTGTACATAGTTGGGCTGGTTGAGGTCTGGCTAAGGCAGCGCCAGCTTCGGCACCAGCCGCCAGCCACAGCCGTAGATGATCTACCCACAATACCGTGTAATGATCCCATGACGCTAGCCACATGGGGCCTCAAGCGTTGGCCGAGTTGAGCTATTCGGCACCCCTCCAAGTAAGTATGTATGTGAATGGCACCCCCGGCCGGACTATACCATATATGGCATTGGCGCGGCCCGATTGTCTCATTAGTATGGCAGCTACACTGTAAATAGATGTAGTCGTAATCTTGGCTGGTCTGTAACTATTGTATCGAAAACTTGGACGTGGCGCGGTGTTGTGATGTTACTGTCATCCCTCTATCGTCTGTCATTCCTCTACCGCCAGCATCGCGATCTAGTTATTTGAAGCTATACAGACGTACTTTTTATCAGTTTTTGGAGTTGAAATGAGCTCCTCGTCGTCCTTATCCCCACAACGACCTTTGCGCATGTCGTCGCGCTCGCCGCAGCCATCCGGCGCCCAGTTTGACGCGTTATACAGTCCATCGCGGCTCCCAACAGTGCTTCTAGAGGAGGGTTAGGCTTTTAAAACCTATATTAATCGCCTATTGCGCTTTGAAGATGCTAAGGACAGCGATAGTAATCTCGACAGTAATCGCGACAGCGTCGTTGATGCTGAAGTTAAGCGCACTAGAGTTGAGTCTGAGAGCGCACCTCGCCGCCGTCAGCGCAATAGAGAGCGCGAGAGGGACTATATGCCGCGTCGTTACAACCATGCGCCGAAGTCTGCCCATAACCGCCTCTATATTGCCCGTTATACTGCTCGTGGGGTGGGTAAGGCATCGGCGGAGGTAGGTAAGGTTGGTGAGAGCTTTGAAAACTCTGTAATGGCACTGAAACAGCTGGCAACTAATACGAGCAGTATAACGGGCAATATAGAGGCGGTTATGGGCAGGTTTCGCCGCATAGTTGGCCAGCAACAGCAGCGCCAAATTTGCAGAGTTTCAACCCCAAGCGCCACCTCAATCTTCGCGACTCGGGCCGCCAGCGGCAGCTGCGAGCTATCACCAGCCTCAATTTCAACGCGTTGAGGTTGATGATAGCTTTAGGTATCCTATACCGGTGCGGCAGTATACCTGGACTGGCAGACGTAGCGGACACGTGGGCAAAGTTGGACATGGTATTGCGATCGGGCTGTTGGAGGACACTGTAGGCTCAAAAGTAAAGCTTAAATATGGACAATATTGCTCAAAGTTGGAGTTTCAAACGCGTTGAATTGTGGTATCTTATGGGCGATTACTGTCGTATAGCATGCTCCTGCCATTCGATACAATACAGGCCGGCCAAGATTACGACATCCATTTACAGTGTAGCCGCCACACTAATGAGATGATGCAACGATCACCCAGCGCTAATGCCATTTGGGCCAACGGGGGTGCCAATGGTTCTATTAGGTGGGTGCTGAGTAACGTCTGCCAATAACGTCTCCCTTCGTACCCCCGACCACTTTCTGTGTTTGGACTAGCGAAGCGGGAAGTAATCCGTAGCGGCTTAGTAATTGCGAAATACCGACCTCATCTCTACTACGCATAGTTCGTCCTTACCAGTACACAGTACATCTACCGCCACTCTTCCACTCGAACTTCCGTCGTCCGTAGTTCCCGCCATCAATATCGTGAAAATTTCCCAATCAGGAAGCCGAAAAAACCCCTCGATGAGGAAAAATGTTCGCAATGTAGGAACAAGATACAGACATATATTGCATTCAGTCTAAACAATCCCTTCTCCAGAATTCCGACGGCCTCCACAGTATGGTCGCAGATCTATCTGAGTTGATAGCTTTCTGGCTCCTTCTCAACCTCCGTCACGCAACGACAGTGAATGCACCTCCAAGAACACTCTAACGTAAGACGCGGCAATTCGGGACTCGAGGACATTACATGGACACCCATCTCGCGAAGAGGTATTCGCGTTGTGCTCGAGAAACTCATAAATATTCAAAGACAAGTCGACTTGCAACTGCCAACAGCATCAATCGCAGCATCCGATCAAAGCATCTGAGTCCATTATTCCTATCAACAAGCCATCTCATCCATTCACTCATCTATTCACCTACTTACCCACCGAACTGCCACACGCCTAGAATGCAGTTCACCGTTGCACTGTTGGGCCTCGCCAGTCTCGGCATAAACATCAATTCTGCCCTGGCATCAGGGACTTCCGCCTCTGACTTGGCTCGTCGCTCCGAACCAGTGTCCAACAGGGCTTTGTCATCCACAACATGCGCCATAACTGCGGTGTATCCGACGACGAGGCCGTTCAGACGTGTCACGGATACGGTGATTTTGACAACGAAGCTGCCAAGACGCAGAAACGCCACACGTACTATGTCTCGGAAGATGAGGCCATGCAGAAACGCCACACATAAGGCTTGTCTGATGACGAGGCTATTGAGTAAAAGAGGCACACATATGGCGTTTTTCATGCTAAGACCATGGAGAAGTTCCATACCTGTGGCGTCTCTGACGGCAAGGCTGCAAAGAAGAAACAGCACACGTATGGAGTATCCGACGATGAGGCGGTTCAAAAGCGGTTCGTCCATATCGTCGGAGACGGCGAAGCCAACTAAACGCTCCACAGCTTGATTAGTATTCAGCTGCGACAAATAAAGCTGGACATACAAACTATAATAGCGAGGAATTTGCATACACCACTGTCTGCGATAGGAACAGACCTGTTCAACATCTCGCATGAAAACTAGACTTTACACACATGGTTATGTAATGTGTATGCCAGCCAAGGGGGATGGTGTATTCGTCGTTTTGAATGAATAAATTTTAACTACTTAACACGTTTATTGTGAAGCAGAGCGTATACGTAGAATTGATGGAGCGTTGAAGTAGAGTAGTGAGTTTGAGAAGTGAGTGTAATGTAGGAGAAGTGGCTTCTGCCTTGTCGCACGGGTCACATGGTACAAAGCAAACGCGCCCATCCGCTGCGCTGTTGAACCCTGTATCAGTTCGCCATTGGGAGTTTCGTTTGTATTGTCCATATGACGGAGTAGGTATGATACTTCTGCAGACGGTCACGTTCGCGTCTTGCAGGCGCGTAAGGAGCGTAGGCATACGGGCCGAATCCGAGCTTCTGCCACATCAGAAAAGGCTTCCGTGACGTAGCAGGGTATCGATAATCCGCCGACTAGATTGACCTTGTTTAGGAGCCCTAGGTGTATTCAATGCCCTCATTTTGATGCTGGCAAGCACACGATATTCGGTACTTGCGGTGCAGGACCTTAGTAAGAGGGTCACCCTGAGCTCAAAGTAAAACACGTCAAATTTCCGTTTAAAAGAGAGGAGATGAATATTTGTTGCCTAGTGCCTATGTATTGAGTCGCAATAAGAAAGAAAAGATGGAAAATTCAAAAGTTCATGTACTCGGACGCCTTGTCATATCCATGATGCTCAGACAATCCGATATCCAGGTACAGTGAGATATCCTATCGTGTACCGTATAAACCCTCTAGCCATGAAACACCGTTTGTTGGCGGGCTGCTCTAGTGTCGCCGTGAGCATACAAGATGAGTGCCCTGGTAATGTTGAATACATAAATACTGGAGGTACCTGTTAGTAGGGTAAACAAGGCGTTGTTTCAAGAGTCGCTGGGTAACTTACATCAAGTTGGACGTTTCCTGGTTCCACTTGCCACTTCCTTTTTGGCTTACAAGGACGTGCTCGTGTATCCCGTATTGTTTTCAACGACAATGTCCCTGTCCTCCGTTTGGCAGCTATCTTTGTTGTCTATACCCACATCAGTGATTTTCTTCATGATTTCGTCGATAGGCATCAAGGTGGTGAAAATTTCAGCCGTTTCGAGTGCGACTATGGCGGTCCTGATGAATCCTTTGAGCCGCCGCGGTCCTTCGTACGATACTTCCCGTAAAGTTGCTTTGAGCTGCTGAAGATCGTGGTCGTCCGCGACGGTGCCTATCTTCAAGGCGGCCACCAAGGTCATGGAAAGGGTTTGGATCTTGATTTCCCGATGCCTGAATTCCCATTCACCAGTGACGCGACGGTGGGCATTCCATAGGAGGCTGCTGGGCTGGCGGTTGAGATCTCCAATGTGGCTCCGGGACTCGCCTCGGGGCACAAACAATGACCAAGAAAAGTCTACGTTGCATTTGTTGAGGCAGACATAGATAGAATTATTCTCAATCGCTTCCAAGAAGCGTTCCTCTTTGGTGAGTCTTGTAGTCATGGCTAGCTGACTGGAGTCTCAAGGTTGACGTATTGTAGGAAGTGATGGAGGGAATGTCCCGGCAATAGCATTGATATACTACCCAGGAAAGTCTGGTAAGAGAGTGCAGCGTTTGCAGGCCTAATACGAATTAGCGTAGGCCAAGGCAGATGCCTACTTCATCTGCCTGACCTGCCTCGTTCGCTGTGCAAGTGAGATAAGTGGGGCAGGCAAGTCACGTTAGCACGTCAAGTGAAGCAAGTGAGGCAAACCTGACCTACTCGCCTAACCAGACTTACCTGACATCACAGCTCATACCATGCATAACAACTTCTGTCTAACGATATTACCATCTAGAACTATTTGGTAGAGGCCGGACAGAGCGTACCGAAGGGAATGTGCAACTGTGCAGCATGACAGGGCGAACAAGAAGCCTAGCGAGAAGCCTAGAGCCAAGCCGTGCTGCTTTTTGAGGGCAAACGTTGATAGACAGCAAATACTCTGTCGTCAACCATGTCTAATGGCAAGCAAGCTTTGCCTCTGTTCTGCTCGACTAAGAACAGCATACTGTGGAGGAATGCGATGAGCTTGTCTACTGGGACCGATGATAGAGTGTCATTGTGCGCCACCAGAGTGGCCCGTCAGTCAAAAAAATCAAGTATAATATTCTTACCTAAGTTGTCTATCGTCCAAGGTCTGCTTTGCTTGCTGCAGTATCTTCCTTACCCATTTCAATACATGAAAGTCGCACTATGCCCGTAGCCTGATTGAAATCATCCAAAAATGGCACGTAAACGATGCGGTGGAAGGACCGCAAACCCATCTGTCACATGTCGTACCCGATACTTCCAAGGTTTCCTACTTTCTAGCAATCAATCCGCGATAAGAGATTAAAGACAGCGCAACGGTCCCAGTATGCAACATCACTCACATAGTTGGTACAACTGCGTGGGCGTAATCGTGGTAACGGACGTGCATCAAGTTAAAATCAAATGCAAATTCTATCTTTTTGATACTATGATGGAGTGGAGAAGCTACATCTGTGGTCTGAGATCCGACCGTGATATCGTACATCCGCTCATCTTGCGGGCCCATGATTACTTACCGAAGTACCAGGTAGACACTGAAATATGGCCGATTAATAACCCGGGAAGTGGGACTGTATGAGTTTGTCCGCTTCCAACTCTTCGCGGTAACCTGTAAAGATTACATCGGTAACGTCTGCCATCCACCGACCGCATGATAGATTCGTAAAACGCATCTTCACGTATTCCCAATGCTCTGGATACCATCCCGCTGTCTCCCAATCAATTATGCCCGTGATCTTTCCTGTATCATCGACACGGATATTTACGGCGTGGAGGTCAGCATGGGTAAAGACAATGCTGTGCTTGATGCCGTGTGCCTTTGAAATCATTTCTCTGTTTTCCTCCTCAATGAAAACGTCACTCGTCAAGTACTTGTTCAATTCGGCCTCGTCTTCGAATATCAGTACTTTCCTTACAGAATCCTGGATCCGGAAGTCAAAGATGCCGCCTCCTAGTGAATTACATATGCGAGTTTCCGAACCGGTATCTTTAGGTATTTTCCGCATTTCAGTGATATAGCCCTCGAGTTCTTGCGCAAAGTTGTCCACTTGTTCGTCAGTCAAGGTAGGCATCATTGTTCCAAACGCGCGTCCAGGGCAAGCAGTCATGAGGAGGTAAGATGTACCGCTATAGAAGACAACGTCGATGCCTTTTGGCGCAGGAATACGCGTATGCTTCTCAATTATTTGGAGTGTCCGAAATTCTGCTTGGTGTTTTGAAGCAGACTCTTCGTTGTCTATTCGCAAGTAGATATTGAAAGGTAGTCGATAAACACAAGCTGAGTTTGTGCGCACTGCATACTGTAATAGGTACTTATAGGCAGAGGCTCGAAGAAACGCCGGCACTTGCAACCAGACGTAACGAAGGGTTGCGGATATAGGTTGAATGAACCGTTGAACCCAACTTGTTGCTAGCAATTTGGCAGCCAAGCTCACTGAGCCTTGCGACGTTGATCCGGATGTAGAGTTACTGTTCCGTTTCATATACTCCGAAACCTCCAGCCATGCCAAGGCAGATGCAAATCGACTGTGTATTTGGAGAAGCTGCGGGTTTGGAAGAGACGAGACCTCAGTGGCTCTATTTAGTAGGGTTGCTTTCCAAGGGACAGAGTAATCTAGTCCCGGTAGCCTTAATAGCCTACCTGTTAGGCACTCGGACTAGTGAAGTTAGACAAGATCGCTAATCTGAAGGTAGACTCACTGTGTTGCTGGCAGAACGTTTTGAAGGTTTAAGGGAAACTCTTCCATTTGCCCAGTGTTCAAACATCTTCGTTGACAACAGCATTAGCTGTTCAGAAGTGTCATGAGCGAGCGTTTTGAAGTCCTGATTCAACAGTGACTTCAGATATTCCACCTGTGATCGCCCAATGAATGCTGCAAATAGATTATCGAGCCTTCCCTGTTGAAATCTTTAGCGAAACACAACAATAAAGGCTTTCTCATCTTACATTTCGAATCATATCTTCGTCCTGGAAAGTCGTAGGGGACAATATATGGACGACTAACGGATCTTTATCGCGCTCGTCGTTTTCCGTGAACGAGATACAGCATTTGCCGCCATCTCTCAGCCATATGTTTTGTCGGAGCGATGGATCCATATCTTTGCACTCGACAGGCTGTACTGTTCATAGTATGTCAATAGATGGTTTCTAGGTACAATGATGGTGACTTACCTTTTCGCAAGAGAGTAATCCACTCGGATAAGAAATCCTCAATTGTAGTACTATTTTGCCCGATTTCACTCAGAAAGAAGTAGGCCGCAACCTCTCGGTCGGCAGAGTTCCGAATAAAATCACTGAGAATAGATCTCTGAGGGTGCAGAAGGGAATCGGCAATGAGCGAAAGCGCCTGAAACTCATATGAAGATTCATCACAAGTGAACATCCAAATGTAGGGGCATAGTGAGTAGCGCTTCGGAAAGCCCGAGCCAGACATTTGTACTGTGATGAAATGGAAATTGTCGCCGATCGGAAAGCGGTGGTCGAGGTTGAGGAGATGGGAACGGTCGCATAGTAGCAGGCAATTTATACCTGAGCGGGTGTCAATTGATTACTAGCGTGCCAAGCTTACCGCCACCAAAACACAGCAGAATAGGCTCAGCGCGCTAGTAGTGAATTGACACCCACTCCTTTGTAGGTGGCGAGGTAGTCGGTGCCCATGAATCTAACATGCCAGGTGATTTACCAATAGGGGATGATACTTACTGAAACTAGTAAGCGAGAATCACCTTAGCATATTTATTGTAAAAAACACTGGTTAACGGCAGTAGAAATTGATTTAGTAGAGCCCATAACAGGCTACGCAGTCTCTATATACGTAGATGAGATTTACAATAGCTATTATCATGAGATTCTGTGGTGCTGTAGTGATAATGGGCTTATGAGTAGTTTGTACTATCTACAGCTTGATAGTAAATTAATTCAACGTCTCCGTCTCAAGGTTTTAGCTCTACACTACGGCTTTGCGTGCCTACAACATTACTACTACGCTGAGATTCCAGTTACGTACTTTGTAAGGCTTTCCGCGTGCTTATACTCGGCTTATTACTAACACTTCGAGTAGTTGGAGCGTCGCGTTGTTGGTGTTTGTGCGCGCATTTAGCAGCGTGTTCCTAGCAGCGTGTTCCTAGCAGCGTGTTCCTCGCGCAGCTGCCTTTTGCGCTCCACATCTACTTTTCAGCGCAAGTATCCTAAAGATCAGCTAAACTAGTCCCAAACAGGCAATCAGCATATAGTTCTCTCGTTGTGTAGCTTATCAGGCTCAGCTGGCGGAGCTAGTGGCCCAGGTCATGGTAGGTGAGCTGGTGGGACTGTCGGTGCCGGTGACGCTGATAGTGACGCTGGTGATACCGTCCGTGATAGTGGAGCTGGAGGAGCTGCTTGTCTGTCACTGATACTGCGCGTGGTGTTGCTCTGTTACCAGCGTTATAATCGCCCCTGTTGCAGCAAACGTTATCGTGGTTATTGCGGTGTTGTTGTATTTGCAGCCAGCGTCGTTATGGTTATTGCAGCCAGCGTTATTGCATTTGCTATCCTAGGTCGCGGGTACTAAACCTTAACACTAACGCTATTTACAAATCCCGTGATAGTACTAGAGAAACAATAATCCGGCGGTATCTATCGATAATCTGATGTAGAGAATCGCTTCGCGAAAAATTACCAGTGTTGCAGGGACGCTTCGCGGGAGTTGGCAACGCTGTATTTCCATTCGTCATTAGATAACGACTGGCCAGTCTCTACTAGATTCAGCGTAGGAACACTGTAACTTTGCCTATCACTAAAGTATGTACATGTACATGTAGATATTTGATGTAGCCGACAGTAATAAACCGAAAAGTTAATTGGGGCCTACATAGATTTAAGTGAATCGAACGTAGATACACGTCAACCCCGGATTCGACTTTGGAAATCTTACTTCTGACAATTCACTTCATACTTGACCCTGAAACCTTAACCGGAAAGTTGACGCGGTTGCCTGTCGCTTGAGTCACTTTGTATAGTAACTTGGTCTCACAATGTTGTGTCCCACTGTAAATATAAACACCGCGTACACTGAGCTCAAACCAACACATCAACAAGTTCGATTCAACAAAATTCGACCAACTCAACATGTCCGATCTACCTACTTTGCGAGAATTCATTGAGGGTCATCTTACGCCTTTAAGCATCGAGACTGGGTCTGATGACCATGGTCGGTGTGTGATATGTCAAGAAGAGTTCAACGACGAACCCGAGAACATGGTTCGCATCAGCGACTGCGGCCATATTTTTCATCAACACTGCATTATGAACTGGATACAAAGCACCTCTGCACAACGGGACACCTGCCCCTCTTGTAGGACGGTGGTGTACCACTATGTTCCGTTGACGGACGAAGATATTCAAGAATTAACTCGTCAAGACGTGGAGGAGGACGCGGAGGAGGACATGGGTTGGCAAATGTTTTTCGATGAGGAGGCCGCATGGGATCAGTATTCTCTACCCTCGCCTCCGGCATCTGAGGATGACGGAGATGCCGGTGGTTTGACTGGATCGGAGGTATGGGTTCCTCAAGATGAACCAGAGGAACGCGCGACTAGGGAGCGTTTGATGCTTGAGTATGAAGACACGTTGATGCAACGCCGCCTGGATCAAATGCGAACGTTTGTGAACGAAAACTTCGCGTTGCTGACGGAGGTCACGGACGTTCGGTCCGTGGCGCTCTATCCTAATCGGATTGAAGGAGATCGCCATATGGTGATGGTTGGCCGTAACGGAGTACGTTGGATTGAGGGCGCTAGGGGGTATGTGACGGCGGGAACAACAGCTATTTTCTACGAGTAGCTGGTACATACCGAAAGGGGCTGGTGGAGGTTGATACCGATGGTTTGCACGACGCTTAACATCACTTGGTGTAGATCTAGGTGATGACATGCGATCTAGAAAGACGATTTATCGGAGTCAATGGCGAAGTCTGTATAGGCTGGCCATCATGACTACCGAGGACAAAGTCGTCTTGAAGTCATAGACAGAATCTAACTTGTTTCCATGAACCATGAATCATTTATGTGTATGTGAAGTTTAGCGACCATACTTGACCATCCCAACGAGAACTGTACATGTCGACAACGTAGCGTACTACCAGTTGCCCTAAATATATCTCAACTACGGAAAGGATAGACGTACCGCTGATACATTGTTAGAGGGTCAATCTCTGTTTTTTAATACTGGTATATATATGGGAGAGATGGTAAGCCATTTCAGTCGTCAACTAAACTTCTCCCCGCCTCTCCCCGCCCCTCCTCCACTCGAGCTTTGCATCAGATTGTCAAATAGAAATGTACATCATTGCGATGCACTCATTTTCTTATAAACCTGGGGGTTTTATTGCCCAACTCAAATATGAAGCACATGGGACTAGTCGTGGTAAAAGTACACAGCCTTGGAAGGCTTTAACTTCCAGTCTCTTCGACACGTCCACGGATGACAATAGATGCGCAAGCCGCAAAGTAATCCGACAATTTCATAGAAGTACGACAAAATCAGACAACAGCCCGCGTAATGCCCTGGCATTCTACCTACTTGTCCGTCGTGCGCATTGTGAGAAAAAGGAAAAAGGAGTTGTGAGGAGGATGATCCAGTACTGTGAAAGAAGGAACCGGACGTATAACGGTACCTAAACGACACAAATCCAGAGCAAGTCCTAACACAAATGGATCGTGCACATCCTACTCTGTTACCATGGTCATAGACATAAGCTTTCGATGCCAAGACGCTAGGAAGGTGAACCGGCGTCTCTTCGAAGCGCGCACATCCTATGTATGGAGTAAGCATCTCGTCTAAAAGGGGGACACACGTACGGAATGCCCCAACACCCCCTCCCTCTGTCGCTGCCTCTGCGAATTGCCTCACGTTCTGTGCTGTCATCGGGTGGTGGTGCGGCGGGAGCAGGGCGGCAGCCCGTATGTGCGCCCCCACGCCCCCCAGCTCCAGGCGGCACTAGCGCGCACGGCTCGGCCCGCATCGCCGCTATCGATACGAACACCAACTACCTCCCACCATAACACCAAGAAGAATTCTAGGTCGAGAGCGACTATCGGCGTCGTGACCTGGCCTGGCAACACTGAAACATGGTTGAAGATGTATGCGACTGTAGCGCTTGCAGCCCTGTTCTTAGCGGCCATGACAATCATGATGAATGTGATGATTGTGGGATACCTACTTTGTAAGCAATCGGTTTCTTTGCTGAACTACAGGTGTTGGAGTATGTGCACAATGTGATTAAAGTCATGCGGGGGAATAAAATGATTATTAGCATGCTCTAAAGTAGTCGCTAGCAAGTGTCCTTGCTCGTGCTTGAACGTTGCACAATTATATTGATCAGAATAGGCATACGGTACAGTATTATCTCTATCAAAATTTGCTTCTTTCTTGGTTTGCTGCTAGATTAACAATGGTTGGCAAAAACCTACTTCTTACCTATATATAAGTACATGTCTCTTCGTCAGTTATCTCATTACTGACTTACATTTACTTTCTTTGTGCGAAAGGCTATTGTTTTGCTACGATATTATTAGTTACTAGCTAACTCATGCTTTCAAGGCATATAGGAGGCTTATGTCGCCATATCTATAGGTATTCACCTACTTCGCTACACTTCGCGCCTCTAGTGACTCGCGTAATGCTTTAGTTCAATGACGGCTAGAACAGCGGTTTTGCTCAAGCATTGCTGAATCCAGCGAACTGAACATGTTGCGTTTGAAGTGCTTTTGATGGCGTATACTATGGTTTCACACTGTATATTACTATCACTTTCACTAAGCTAGTAAAGCATGGTATTCACTTGATGAGGGTGCTACGCCACAATCACGGTAGGACTAGAAACTTCCGTCAAGAATATTCCGCAAAGGCGTACGTTTTCGAAACGTATGCGCACATAAGCGAAATGATTTTTATATACACAACCCGCGCACCTATCAGAGAGAGCTTTCTCGATCAGATGATGTGCCCTCATCTCGCCAGTACCAGAGCTCTCAAGCACATTTTCCACAAGAACCAACTTAACCTCTCGCATTCATATACGTACCCGCCTGTGAATTGCAAGTTTACCTAAGCTCTTTGGTTCCCCGTACTTTTTGCGACTCCAGCCTTACAGATTATCTTCCAATCGAAACCGGAGAATGTTCGCGATCAGCATGGGCTGTGTAAATGAACCTTCGAAACTTGGTTCTCGCACCGCGAACGAAACCTCGAACCTTGGTTCGTGATACTGATCGTAATATGGGTGCCGGCGCTAGCACATATGATGCTGATATATAAGCATGTCTTTTTCCAAATCTGACGCTTCCTTCTAAATACCCAAGATTTCGAACAACATGGACTTTAGACCCTTCCAAGAAGAGACACGCGACATCGCCAACATGAATTTTACGATACCAGGGCTGGAAGTCGGTGCACAACAGCCCTTTGGAACCCCACAAGTCACGGGCTTCGCGCCTTTCGAGGGTTTCTCCGCCTCCCCAAGCCTGTCTGGTGGTGATTTCCAGTCGCCTCCAGCACAGCAGCCGACCAACGTCGCTTATCCCTATTTTCAGACGACATCTGACGCATCATCTTACTGGCCGGTACAAGCTACTACACCTGTTGTTGCCAGCAACCACTATTCCGTTGTCCAGGCACAGAGAACCCCTCTTGTGCCTTTCAGCGACTCGGTGCCGCAGGTTCAGCAAGAAGAGCAGCGTGTCCGCCAGCTACAACATAAAAATGGGCAGCGAGAGCTGACAGAACAGCAACTGCAGCAACTGCAGATGCAGCAGGAGATGCAGCGACGCGGCCAGCTACATGTCCCGAAGCTGCAACAGGAACAACCTACGCTGCAACAGCGGCAACAGCAGCAACAGCAGCAACTTCAGCAGCGAAGGCTCCAAGACCAGCAGCGAAGGCAGCAAGAGCTACAAAAGCTTCCCTTCAACTTAGCTATTGCCCGCCGTTGGCTCAAGGGTGCGCAAGCTAGTATGAACAACGCTCCTATTCATACAGCCCCAGTAATCGAGCCCTCATACCGGTTCCAAATGCCTAGTAGTATGCCACTGTATTTCCCTGACAGCGCCTGGAACGTCCGCTGCATGAATCCCATGCAACGCCACAAGTTATACAAGGACTTGTGCACATTCGCCAAACAGATGTTCCAATATAGCCCGGGGTCTCCAGCTTATCGCATGGTATTCAGACAGGTCATAGAGACAAGCTACGTAGTTGCCGAGCGTGAGATGGGCTGGTATGCTTGGTGGGAGGAATCGCAGCACGGGGACCTCCATTCCCGACAGGCGACATTCGCTGCTCTGGTAGATAAGCAGTCCAAGATCACGGAAGATAACAATCTCCAGCCTATGGCTTCTGGTGACGTCCCTATGAACAGCACGCCGACACCCGGCGTTGGTACCACTGCGGATACTCCACTTGTCATTGAGGATGACGATGCCCTTGACACCTCTGCCAACCCAAAACCGGCATCACCGAAGAGTCACCACAAGAGGCAAGCGGAACCACAGGAAGAAACCGAAGAGGTCCGGGCGAAGCGAGCCAAGATCGATGCAAATGTGAAGGCTGATCGTGCCATCTACGAAAAGTACGAGGCAGATATCAATACCCTATACCTCGAACGCCGCAAACCAGGTCAACTGCGCAAAGCTACCGATTCATGGTACCAGAAGCTAGAAGCGTGGACATTTACGCGACAAATCCGCAAAGCCAGCGAAAATGAGCAAAGCGATGCGATTGCTGGCCAACTCAATCTCCGCGAACAGGGCCAATCCTACCCTAGCGACCGGGTCCAGTGCCCTAGACTTCCCTCGCATGATCTAGACGACTACGAGGTCAAGGACATCGCGATGAATACGTACTACTGTTTCCATCGCGAGGATCAATGCCGGGGCCTCGCCACGTGCTCGAAAGGGTCACACCAATGTTGCAGAACGGGATTCGAACTGCGAATGCTGGAGAGGCGAGTCATAACCATGGAACAGCGGCTCTGTAGGAAGATTGAAGAGTTGGTCACAACTGGGCTATTAGATTCCCGCCATAAGACATGGGATGGTTATTTCGATGACGGTCTACGGGCTAAGTTTGCCCCGGACACAGAGAAGCCAATGGTTGATTCACTCAACTGGACGGAGCAAGGGTCGAAGCTAGCCAAGTCAAAGGTAGCCAAGAAGAAGCAACGACCGGCCAAAAAATCTGCGGTAGTGGCAACTGCTGCTAGAGAAGCTGCTTCTCCATCCGAGGATACCAATTCCGGCGATGATCTCGAGGCAGCATTGCCAGCGGGTCTAAATGCTGAAGAGGATGGGGAGGTCGAGAACCAGCCCGAAGCTGTAGACGATTTTGAGGCAGCCTTGCTAGCGGGGCTGAGTGTTGAAGACGATAAGGAAATCGACAATCAGCCCGAAGCCTCAGACGATCTCGAGGCAGCAATGCTAGCCGGGCTGATTGCTGACGGCGATGCTATGGTCGAGGCCAATAGCGAACCTGCTGTCCACGAGGGATTGGTGGGGGGCAAGGCAGGGGAAGAAGAGAATGAAGACGATGAAGAAGAAGAGAGTGAGGACGACGAAGAGGAATCTTCTGATGATGATGAAAATGCATGAAGACGGCGCTTATGACCTGACTATTGAGTATCCTGTGTAGTTAATCAAATAAATGATTGCCAAAAAATTGTTGATTTCCATCAGCTTCCTTCTCATGTATAATTAGTTGTATGTTTGCTGCAATACATGCAGCAAGCTCCTTTGTTGCCCTTACTATAGAAGGGCTTTATTCGTAGATAGATTCAAATAATCATCTCATCTTCTTATATCATATTCAAGAAACATTTATATACCTTGGCTGAGTGCAATTGTTGGTGGTGTAGCAGCGTGAGTAGGCCTTTTTGGGGGGTTCCTTATCAGAGTGGCCATTCCGACTTATCTTCGACTGACCTTCTTCAGTGCGCCTGAGTGACGCATTACGTCAGTATGCCTCCAACCTTATAATCAGTCAGAAGATTTGCACATGTGGTATAGGCGAATGGTGTATTACGATGCACCGCTAGTCGAAAAGGTGAGAGCAGTGATTGGTGTGGGAAGCGTGAAGGTGCAGGGGTCCGCTTTCACTTTCATCCACCCTGTGCCATTGTACCCACTCACAATGAGTCAATAGGGCTGGTCCTGCTCACTTTCACGCGAAAAGGCCAAGCCCCAGCCCTATTAAAGCAGGATCCAACTGCTGCAAACACTCTTCTTACCATCCACTCAACTTTTTCAACTCACAGCTTTCCACTGCGAGTTTTCCACTGCGAACTTCCTACTACAAGCCTTCCACTACAATCCTTCCACTACAAGCTTTCTACTACAAGCTTTCAAAATCTATCATGTCCAACACGTACTCATCAAACCAAACGATGGACATGTCCAGGGCTTTGTTCAATGGGACCGCAGGGGCCAGGCCATCCTTTGAGCGTGCCTTGGCATACGGCGCGGGTGCCATAGAAGCGGCAGATGAGCGACTGCTCGAAGAGATCAAGGCCCGGCGCATTGCACGTGCAAAGGCCAAAAGCCAGCAGCAAGTCACTCCCGAGCGCAGAGCCAAGCAAGTCACTCCCGTGCAAAAGAACCAGCAAGTCGCCTCCGGGCGCATCCAAAAAGTCACTTCAGGGCGCCACAGCCAGCAACAAGCCACTGTCCCCAAGCGCAAATCTCCTCCCTCGCCGCTCGAGGTTGTTGACCAAGAGCTCCTCAAGGCTCGAGACCGCCGCACCTTCCTCGAGAATGAGCTGAAGAAGGTGATTGAGGAAGAGAAAATGTTGGCGGACAAGAAGCAGAAGTTGGTGATTGAGGAAGAGATGGCATTGAAGGAGAAGAAGCAGAAGATGGCTCGGGATCAAGAGTACAAGGAGCGGGTAAAGGAGTTGGAGAAGGTGAAGATGGAGAAGGAGCGGAAGCGAAAGGCAGCTATCGCTCAGAAGCTGGAGAAGTCTGGTGGAAAGCCTACGGGCATTACCAAGTTGGGACGCAATTGGCGAGGATAAAGGAAAGTGGGTGCACGCCGTAAGATGGCAATATATGATGGGTCAAGCTATTTCTTAAATCTTGTATGACAAAAAGGCAGTTGATATTCAGGAGGTGAATATCTTAGTATATGCAGTTGCTTACAGATGTACTTACGAATACTGTCTTCAGCTTTGCACCTTATGTGATGTTTGTATGTTCTGGCTCGCTGCATACACCATGTCTTCCAATCTTTCAGGCGTTGTAGTGGAAGAGGTGAGGTTTCCAGCTGCTAGCGCCGGCACACCAGGGCAATGTCCGTGCGCATTTGCGTCATGTCGGCGAATTGCATTGGTGGCATCTCAGCAACACATGACCTCATCTCAATGCCATCCATTGTCGCGCACACTACATTACAAAGCCACATTTTCTTCATTGCCAATTATTGTGTGTATTTATTGCCGTCTTCATTGAGCCGCGTTGAGCCGTTCGACTACCCTCCATATTTCGACGCATAGCCGACATCGCACAACTCCCAAGTGTGCGGACTTGTATCAACAACCTAGAGGAGAAGGTACTCTGCGGCCCCAGATTTGCGACACCAGCTTGATCGTGCATACCGTACTCCTCGTGTTCACTGATTGATTACGGCAACCTTCCCCAACTTAGCGCGGCTAGGTGCAGCTCGGAAGGTGGCACCAGAAACCGCAGAATACCAAGCTTGAGCTATTGCAAGACAGCATCGGTACCACTGGGTTGGCAGCTCACTGAAAAATCTAGACTACATGTTTGTCACGTAGGAGGTCTGTAGTATCCACAGTTTGGATATAGTTCCGTTGTCATTTGCGGTTGTACCCCGCGTGCCCGCCTACCAGTCTCCGCCACCCAAACTTGAGCTCGCCAGTGTCTACCCCTCGGCTCCCCCATAAGTACCCCAAACACAAAAGATATTCTACAATGCTTCAACACTGCAACATGGAGCTGCGCGTCCTTGAAACACCAAGTCCTGGGTCACACCTTGTCACCCCGCCTATACTTACCCTTCCTTCAGAGCTACTGCATCAGATACTTGGGTACCTCAATGTGTCAGACCTCCTATCAGTCAGCCAGGTGAACAGAGTCCTGAATGAGCATTCTGTTCAGGATAGGCTTTGGCAGCCCTTCGTTGAAGCCGAGGTTCCGCGATCCAATGTCATCAAGCCTACCCGTATGACGTGGCGAGAACTATTCCGACAGCACCATCCGTACTGGTTCATTGCAAGAAACAAAATATGGTTTGCAGACACGCCGAATACGGGAAAGCTGATAGTAGCACGATACGATCACAGACTCAATGCAATCGAGGCCTATGCACTTGTCGCAGAACGACAGATTCCCATGGCTCTGTCCTGGGCCAATCATCCTGAGGCCATCATTCATACTTTCAGCCCACGGGTACAGCTTGATCTCAATGCGCCTGTCGTTCGGCTTAATCAGGAAGCCTACGAAGAGGCTGTTGGAGATGTAGGATACCGACTACAGAAAGAGATACCAATGAGCTTATACCGCGAGAGGCCGGGGCAAACTGCAGGCATATTCTCGCGGCTTATCCTCACTCGACCTTGGCCGCAGAACATCACGACAGCAGCAACGCCCGTGTGGCCGCCTCTTACAGTGCCTAGTACTGACCGAACACGTCATGACAACGTGCCGTCAGGGTTCAGACAGCCTGGCCAGAAGCCGGGACGGTTGGACCAGCTGTCAACGTCGACTTTCAGACTGCGCAAATGGATGCAGTTCGGGACGGTTGAGTCGCTTGGTTTTGGCATGAGGATGCGTATTGGCGAGGATATCACTACGTGGGCAACGTTGGCCGAAGAATGCTACACCCCGACGCCAAGGAAGCCATGGCAGGGGATCTGGTGCGGAGACTATGCTGGGCATGGTTGTGAATTCCTTGTTGTCATGCAGCCTGATAACCCTCAAGCGTTGCCTGAACGCGCTGAGTGGGTCATGCGATCTAGGGAGAGAGAAGAGAGCGTCAGCAGTGGTGGATCATGGACGACTGCGCCCACTGACGCAGGAGCTCCCGAAGATGACGATGTAGAATTGCAGAATGCTGATGATTTGGAAGACAGCGTTGCTACCCTGCAGCAAGCCGATCACGAGCGGAATCTGGGATCTTCAGCCTCGACGAGTCAGGCCAAAGAGGACGATACAATCTACCGCGGTCGCATCGAAGCTGTGAAACTAACGGGAGACCCAAACATCCCCAGAGGCGAATATACATTTATCGCACCAGACATCGGGCCCAGCGGTCTTATCAGGATAGCGACCGAAGAGATCTTCAAGGGTGCTAGGATCGTGAAAAGTGTTGGACATATTGCGGCAACTGGTTTCCGAGAGGGTGAGTTGATGTGTACTGTGTAACCAATGCTGCACTTGCTGACCATGTCTAGATAACTACATGTCGTCGCAACTCATCCTCATCAATCATGATTGTATGGCGCAGTACTGGGAGACTTTCGGCCATGTATCGTTTTATCAGCGGGTAGACATTGATGCATTCACGAGGGTGACTTGACATTTGGGTAAGACTGGCGCTACCTATACCATATTTTCCACGAGTACGGGGAGTACATACGAGGAGTTGGGAGTTTACAAATTAATTGCACATGATTCAACCAATCACGTGCCAATGCACTTGGTACATGCACAGCGCTCCTCGTCATGCAGGCGCTGCCCGCGGAGGTGCCCCCCTCCAACTATATCCAATCCGTCCTAGTCTCCCACCCCGCCACCCCTGCCAGAAACAGCCTCAAACGTCATCCGTCATGAACCAAAATTTGGGGCAACACCGCAGTAGCTTCTCACTACGACTCCAACGTCGAATATCCTAACATCACATCGCAAATACACACACACGCGCGCTCTAAGCCAGTCTAGTTCCTACCGCTTGCGCGCAACGATATATCTGGACCAAAAGCGCTTTCACAAGGAAAAGATGGCGCAACACGAAAAGTATATTCTGAGGATTACGGCGGGCGCGACGTATGATGCAAAGACGCATGAGATTGTGCGGGTGAATAGCGAGAGGGGTGTGAGGGTAGGGTCGGAGTTTGTGGATGCGGAGGTGAGGGTTAGGGTGAAGGATTATAGAGGTATGTAATGTAGCATGTTTTGCATGCCGTGTTACCCATATACATGCTTCCCACCTATCCATCCCCTGCCGCGAGAACAAATAGCTGACCAACCCAGGGCTACCAGAAGGATCCCCGTCAACATCACCCTACTTCTCAACCCCCGAACATCCATACGATCGCTACTCAATATCCTTCTCTTTCAAACCCAAATCTGACATTGCAGGAGATAAGCTTGTTTTTGGCAACGACTTCGATCATCCTATCCGTGACCGTCTCCCGCCACTGTTCGATAAAGCGTTTGGCGTAGTCAAGTGGTTCATTGACCCTGGACTGGACGGAGATGTTAATGCAGATGAGCCGTACCTGTACGGTCCGCTGCTGAGCAGCATTAACGTGCTAAGAATCGGTGCCAAGAGCGATGCGGAAAATGTGGGAGAAGAGGCGCAGACGGAGGGCGAGGCCGTAGTCTATACCGAAGGTGCAGATGGAGATGGAGCTGATATTAGAAAAGAAAAAGGAGTTCCTGACAAGGGTTCTGCGCGACAAAAGTATTTTTTGAACGAACAACATCGGAAAGACTTTACGTTCGAGGCGGGACGAGAGTACAAGTGCGACTTCTTCAATCCGTATCTCGACTTCAACGAGTTTGCACTCAAGATTGGCTACGGGCTGCCTACAATCTCTATCCTTGGCCATTGGGACGGTCAACCACTGCGGTATGTATTTCACTCCGCCCCTATCATGCTGTCGATATTGTTGTTGTTTTTTTGGACTGGAGCTGGGGCTGACTTGGACACTCACTAATCAGAACGCACACGCTTAGATATGTGCTCAAGAATCGGGAAACGAACAAGGAACTCTTTGTCGTAGTGATAGAGTTGCTGCCGACGGAGCAGGCAAAGAAAGAGGGTATCGAAGACCCGGAAGAGAAGTTGGAAGAAGTACATGGCCAGGACAAGGAGAAGCCGAAGGAGAGCGACGATGATGAGCTGGACTAGGAGTTGATTGACTCATGACGGTCGATACTGCGTACACATACGGGATAGCATAGAATAGGGTAGAAAAGGACCTGGCGGCTTAGATGATTAATAGGTACAGGTATAATTAGATGTCAGTTTTCCCACCGAATATTGTAGATGGTCCTCCATGTCTGAATGGGTTAGCGCGGGAAGCTCAGACGGAGGATCCGATGTTCGGCGCGGAAGCTGTAGGAAAAGCAAAAAGGCCATTGTGAGTCGTCTGACAATTCGCACCACAAGCTTCAAAATGGCCGCACGCACACTGAGGATAGGTATGGAGATTGCTTGACACGTGACTGCATCTGGTTTCAGCGAATGCAATTGCTTCAATAAGCTCAATGGCTAACAAACTCGCCAGGCCTCATCCCAGGTGACGGCATCGGCCGCGAAGTCATCCCCGCCGGCCGCCGCATCCTCGAAGCGCTGCCCTCGTCACTCGGGCTCAAATTCTCCTTCTCGCACCACGAAGCCGGGTGGGGGACGTTTCAAGCAACGGGCGCCGCCCTCCCAGACAAGACGGTGGAGGCGCTCAAGTCGGACTGCGATGGCGCGCTGTTTGGCGCCGTCAGCTCGCCCACGGTGCAAACCAAGGGCTACTCCAGCCCCATTGTTGCCCTGCGCAAGAAGATGGGTCTGTACGCCAACGTACGGCCCGTCAAGAGTGTCAAGGGCGGCCTTCGCCCCGTCGACCTCGTCATTGTGCGCGAAAACACAGAGGACCTGTACGTCAAGGAGGAGAAGACGTACAGCGCGCCCGACGGCACCAAGATTGCCGAGGCCATCAAGCGCATCTCCGAGACGGCCTCGTTCAACATCTCCGCCATGGCCGGCGACATTGCCCTGCGCCGCCAGCGCGTCCGCGACGCTGGCTCCTCGTCCATCCACAGCAAGCCCCTCGTCACCATCACCCACAAGTCAAACGTCCTCTCCCAGACGGACGGTCTTTTCCGCGAAACGGCCCGCCGCGCCCTGGGCGACCCCAAGTACCAGCTCGTCGGCATCGAGGAGCAGATTGTCGATTCAATGGTGTACAAGCTGTTCCGCCAACCAGAAGACTACGACGTCATCGTCGCGCCGAACCTCTACGGCGACATCTTGTCCGACGGTGCTGCTGCGCTTGTAGGCTCCCTCGGTCTTGTCCCCTCTGCCAACGTTGGCAAAGACTTTGTTATTGGCGAGCCGTGTCATGGGTCTGCGCCGGATATCGAGGGCCAGGGCATTGCGAACCCCATTGCTACCATTCGGTCGACGGCGCTGATGCTGGAGTTTATGGGCGAGGAGCAGGCTGCTGCGAGCATTTATCAAGCTGTGGATGCGCAGTTGGAGGAGGGCAGGCTGCTGAGTCCGGACTTGGGAGGTAAGACTAAGACGGAGGAGATTGTTGAGGATGTTTGTAGGAGGTTGTAGATGATTCGGGTAGTACTGGGGGGTACGGTAGGTAGGTACCGGTACTGCTACATGGGTCATAGTATGGCAAGGTAAGTTGCCAACTGATATAACCATTGCCCTAGCATCTAAAACAAGACTCTTCAAAATCACTACAATCTTTCTTTAGTCCATGACTACATTCTGTCCTCTTCCTTTTTTCTTTTTTTTTCCTTGCTACGCGATGTGCGGCATTTCCCCCCCGTTGAGTTTTGAGGCAATTAACCCCCCATCCATTCGGGAAGCTGGCTTAGGTAATGGTTATCGATTTCTTTCCCTCTTTCAACAAAAAAAGCACAGAGGGCCGACAAGACGGAGCAACGTGTTCGAACAGCTAAGGAAAGAGCTGGTTTGTTTGTCAGCAGGTAATTAGCGCAAAGAGGGGATGGGATGGATGGGATGGATAGATGGGGGGTCGACCGTGTTGCATATTCCCGGCGACCGTAACGCTGGGACCGTACCTACCGTATCGAGAGCCAACAAAAGACTTTTTTATAAGGTGTTCACCCCGCCGGCGGTAGTCTAAAGGGAAAGAGGTAGCAGGAGTGCGTTGCGTTGCGTTGCGATACCTACAAACGACGGACGGCTTCACCTTTCTCCTTTCTACGCGTATTTACCTCCTAGGACGATTGAACTAGGGATACGTCATCAGTCCCTCAGTCCCTAAACTACCCAGACAATTAATCATCATCGCAGCAAAACCTTTCTCACACCCTATACCTATCTCAATGAAAGCACCTATCGCATATTATCCAAAAAAATTATATACAAGATAGTATATCGTGGAGAGTACTTAAACTGTAAGTAAGAATACCCTCAAAAAAAAACATACCCAACATCCTCCAAAAAAAAATATCCAGCTCCGAAGAGCGCTCCAAAGGAGCTTTAATTAAGGCGGCTAGAGTTGAATTCAAAGCCACTACGAGAAACTACCGCTTGCCCGTAGAGCTCCAAATCCAACCTCCTCCTGCTCCTCCCCATAAAGAGAAGAAACAGGAGTGCCAGTAGTCAGAATCGAACCTGGGATTGTTAGTAAAAAAAAGTCCGATAAAATAGGGGAGGGGAACCACTTAGCTAATAATGTTAGGTGTCCGAAGACGAAATAAAGTTGAATTGGTTGTGATATATAGGCCTATTGTTTGTTCTTTTGGGTAAATGCGATAGATACGGGATAGCAAGCTTTTTACGTCTGCGATATTTCTCTATTACTACGACTACGACTACTGTTATTACCATCGTCCCCATCGCAACGACATACAGCCTATACAGCCTCCAAGCAAACAAACGGTCATCACCCGCCCGCAGCGCCAAACCCCCAACCCCGCAAAATCACAAGAATACCCCCGTCGCCACCCAGACAGACCCAGACAGACAGAGCCTCACAAACACAAACGCAAACACAAACACAAACGCAAACGCAAACGCAAACGCAAACGACCACCTCCACGCCAGCAGCGCCCGCCCGGCCCGGCCAGCACCAGTATAAAAAACAATGATGAAAATGACACCCCTCTCCCTCCCACCACCACCATCCATACCCACCACTTGTATCACCACGACGTCGTCCGCCAGCACAAACACCACCCTCATATCCGCCATGCTGACAGCTGCTCTTGACGTGCTGTGCTTTTACCTCCTCTACAGTATTTTTAGCGCCCAGGTACGGTTGCTGGAGCGTGAGGTGGTGAGGGTGAGGGAAGAGATGAGGGTGATGAGGGCTGAGGTGGTGGTTTTGAGAGGGGTGGTGCGGAAGGGGTATGAGGGGTATGAGGGGGAAGGGGGGGTATGAGGGGTACGAGAGTGTTGGTGGTGGAGAAGGAGGGGTATAAGGAGGAAGAGGTGGTAGTGGGTGTGGGAGTAGGAGGGGTGTAGGTAGAGAGGTTGTCGGGGAACTACTAGGATAGCCAGGCTGGACAACTACAGCCACGTTTAAATTCACCACGCCCGATTGTACGAATACCCCCGGCGACTGTAAGAAGTTTGGGATTTATATAAGAACTTGTGACTATCCTCAACCTTCTCTTCATGCAGCTATAGCGGTGAACCTACCAGCACTACTAGAGAAAACCCTCCTCCAGCCGTTATCGCCTCTAGCGACTCCCATCACCCCTATCGAATCATCAGAGTAGGTAAACCATACGAGTTCAGAATATTCTGCATATCGGCGTCATCACCCCACGATCCTTCGCCGTTTATCGCCTCGAACGCACGCTTGAGTGAGTTCCACCTCTGTCTTGTTTCCAATGCCCAGGTATCAAGACTGCCTTGGGATCCATGCGGGAGAATGAAGAAGAGCTGCGGTGTTTGGTCCCGCGGCTGCCCGACCTCATCCACGTACTTTGGTAAGTCGTGGTCCTTGAACGTGTCGTATACATCTTTCTGAAAGCTTCCAAGGAGGCGCTTCGTCTGAAAATGACGTACCACATCTTCGGGATTCACGCCCGATCTCAGAACTAAGGTAGCCAGCCATACTGGGGCAGTTTGAAACCGACCTTTATGGGTCAACCGTAAATCGTCGTCTTGGCTGATAAGTCCACAGGCCGTGGTGAGCTCGAAACTTTGTAGCGTGTTTGATAGCTGGGTTGCAGCCATGTTTCTGGGGTGAGACGGAACAAGTGTGTCCGTTGCAGTGTGCGTTACCAGTCGGTGGGAAAGTAAGTCTCTCCATGCCAAAAGAAACTTGACTTGGATGTTCAGACGCCAGTGAACAGCATCGAAGATCCCTCGCAATGCTCGTTTTCTCTCGTCTGGAGACATTGCGTTCTTGCTAGCTGCCCATTGAGCACTTAGAAGTCCCATATCATAGGTGTTTGGGGGCTGTAGATCCATTCGTTCTACCTCGGCGGCAAGCACCTCGTTGACGAAGTGGAATGTGCTAGTCAGTGCTGCTGCAGGCGTCGACAATATGGCGAGCGGTAGTGGGAGGAGGTGCGCTCTGGGAGTCGAGGCCAAGATGCCCGAAGATTTCAGTCGTTTTGCTTCATGCCCTTCAACATGTACGTAATCGCAGAAGAACACGTCGATGGCGCGACGCTGTAGATCGTGGGTTGTGAACGATGTTGGACAGCCAGGCTTGTCAACGGGCCCCGATATGCCCTCGGTTTCGAGGTGGGTGATGTAATCGGCCAATGAGATATCCTTAAAATGCGTTGTTTCTACCATACCTATCATAGATGTGGTGAAGGGGGACCCTCGCCAGCCATCACTGGGAGCTCTTCTCTTGATTGCGTACGAGTTCTGGTCGCTGCCGCACGAAGCTTGTACGTATCTTCGCTTTGTTCCCGCCGACTTCACCTTGGTGACTGTGTGACCTGAATAACAACTCTTGACGACTAGGTTGATGTTGACGCCTTCGGAGAACGCTGATAGAGCCTTCTCGAAGCGGTCAAGCTCTATGCGGTGATTGGCAATCATGAAGTCGCCGTTATCGAATCCATGACATATGACGAACAAATCGACACTGTCGTTATTCTTCGTACGGCCCGCCATGCTGGCAAGATGGGCGAAAATCTTTTGCGCCGGATTATCGGATTTCGACAGCGTGATCCAAAATGGCTTTTCGGTCCGTTCGAAGATCGATATTGGGCTATCGTCGATCTTACTCTTGAATCCAAACTTGGTATCGTTTGCCAAAGGATTGTGAGCGAAGAAGTCCTGGAGAGGATACGCATTGAACATGGTCGCTGCGGCAGCCCGGCTACCAAAGGCCTTGTAGAGGCCGATGGCGTCTGCGAAGAGCCAAGTGTCGTCGATATGGTCGGCGCCGTTGATGAAGACTGCCTCGGTTGCATGACGGGATGCATTGTCCAAGGCGACTGTGTCGTCTCCTCTTGCTCTCTTGGCTACACGGGACGACTCCGGGATAGGGCTCGTAGTCGACATCTTGGTGGCTAATGCAAGAAAGTGACGTGTTGAATATGTCGGAGTTGGGCGGGATGTTCTGTCGTGGCTTAGGTACACAACCCAGAATAGACGATACGTTGGAACAGTAAGTGTACAAGGTGATCTGTCTGGTGAGGCTGCTGGCCGTTTAAGTAAAGGTTGCTGATGCCCTGACACTAAGCCCCATTAGGTATGGTGTACCGTAACATGGTCTGTTAGGTGAAGGAACGTTGCGGTTGTTGAAGTAGTAGAGGTAAGAAGTGATGAATTGATGCTGTCGTGAGAAGTGGTTATATAGTAATTACGCTAGTGGTGATTCCGGTAGGAGCATAGCAGCCACATCGGCTGTACCTTGGTAAGAGCTCGAAACGGAAGCTGCTGCTCAACCTCGTCCTTCCTGGGCAGATACAATCCATCAGTAGCCGTACCTGTCAAGGACAGAAATGAGCCGGTATACTCCCGAATGAGCTACTGATAACAAGGAAGGGCCACCACAGCAACACCCCTTCTCCGGTAGCGCATTCATGTAGTCGCGAGTGCGCTGTACATGCGCCTTCAGATATTATTGTCGTTGTTGTTACTATTTTTCGATAATCTGTGAAAACTGCTGTTTCCCCAGAGAAGAAAGTCCCACTATCCGATCTGGTGATAGGCAGCTTCCATCCAATCACAAGGTGTCATTCAGGGTACAGAAAGCCTCAACCATGGTCCAGCACAACAAAATCCTTTCTCACAATACACCGCACCAACCATCTTTTGTCACGCCTGGTGTGCGCTGATACTAGACTGAATAGAAGTGCAAGTGCTAGAAGGTGACCCAAGGTAGGCTTCATCGTGTACAGTGATTCCAGTCGAATATGTACGAAATATTGGTAGGTTGGAAGTGACTAACCTACCGGCACAGAAGAGCGCAAGGTATCGGCATACATACTCAAGAAGATAAAAGCAATATAGCTGAACGCGCGGAACTGCCACTCAATGGGTCGAGATGAATGTGCATAGTGGATGTACGTGCTTAAGCCCTCTGCTGCGAGTTGCGATTAGACTTGAAGGCGAGGACAAGTTTTTGGCTCTAGAATGTGTAAGTAGGCTTTTAGCCGGGTCGAACCCTCTCTAAGCCGACGCCATGGAAGCAAGTCCCAGCTCATCGCTACAGCATTTCTTTCCACCGTGTCTAACCCCACAGGAAAACTTCGTATCTCTAGACGAATAAAGTCGGCTATACTCTCTCTCGTTCTCCCATAAGCCAAATAGATGCATTCGGAGGCCTATACGACCGTTTGAGACGGGCAAGTAGTAATTATGTTGTTAGTCACATGGACGACGACGCCTTTACGGAGACAACGTCGCTCTTTTCTCGCATAGAGGTCCAAAGCCGCCAATAGCAATCTTGTGGAAGCTGAATATCCATCCGATCCGCATATATAGATGTCAGCCAACTCCGCAAAAAAAAAGATTATTAAGATGGCAAGAAAAACAGAAGGAACTCGTACTAAGAGCCCGATAGCAACAGCCCGAGATTGAGTTATATACTCCCTACACCTACACGATAGAGATTCACCTCGAAAACGAACTGCCCGTTCTACTGCTTCCTCACTCCTTCTGTGGGAAATTCTCTACCTCAGTTCCCTCCCCACCTCTCCCCCCAAAACCCACCACCCATCACACTCAGCAGTAGCAAAAAAAAAGAAACTAACACTTCCTCACCCACTCCCTTCCTCTTAGCCAGCAAAAAGAACGGCTGCCTTTAACCCCTACGAAGAGAGTGCTATTTGGCAACCGCTGAAAACCTAATAGGGCTTTATCACGATTCGAACGCAGGACCGGCGGAGCTCACATTACCGCCGGTTGCGTAACCGCTACACCAGTATTTCAACGAGGTGTAGGTTTGATGGAAGATAATCGGTTTAGACGGCTTATATAGTACTGTATATTGTAGTAAAGGTAGGGAAGACATAGGAGGGTGAGGGATATGGGTTGTTGTACGCGTGACGCGTGACACGTCAGGGCACGTAGGAGGTGAAGTGGGGTAATGAGGTAAGCGAAATCGGTAAACGCTAGTAAGCGTTTGCGCGTGAAAGAGCGTGGATTTCGGGCCGCTTGGCGGGGCACGGGGGTAGATACGGTACGGTATGCAGTCATGGATCGGGCCCTTCGGCATGTGGATCTCGGAAGGAAAGCAAGATGCAACTCACTCGCCCGGTTTCGCAGGAATAGACCAAGAGCAATCTAGTGGAACCTTGCCTTGCTTCATCAAGGCCGGACATCAAATATATGTTTATATTGCCTACATGGCTTCTCAAGACGTAGTCCGGATTCAATGGGCTAGAAAGGTTTAGGGTGTTCATTGTCACCGGACAGAAATGCGTGAGCGGTGTGTCTTCCAGACGCTACCTACAGCTTTTGGCGGAACGTTTATCACATAGGGGAGAGATGAGAGGACTGAGGGCTATTGGGGCGGCTTTTTCTGGGCGAGGTAGGTGTTGGAGAGACTTCGCTCAACGCAGTTCAGTCATTCCTCACTGCAATAGTGTGTACATGTAAGTAATCCCAATACTAATGAGTAGATATTTTTCACAGCGTGGGTGTTGTAATAATAGCAGTACATATAAGAAAGGGACTACGGTAAAAAGACGTTGGTCGGTACCAGAAGCTAGACATGGTACCAGAACCTGTAAGAGCATCCTGGTATGTTATGTTAGCATAAGTATTATATGATAGTGCATACAAATCTTCCTTCCATCACATAATGCTGCGATTATAACAGTCCTTGTTGTTTATCTAGTATATGGCTCGTAATTGGTACCTTGGAGGTCTGTCTCTCTATTGCCTCGTGTAAGTATAAGAGATGTGGTATTCAAGGTATGTGTAAAGCGATAGTCAGTACATCTATTAGGTTATACAACAATTTTCTCCGCTTCGTTGCCTTCTTTCTATTGCCATTTCTGACGAAGTTGCAGACTCGGCAGTGCATCGACGACGCGCGTAGAACTTTGCTAGGAAGCAATAGCACCAGCCTGCTTGATCAGGATAGACATGGCATTACGAATAGCGAAATAGCTGCTTGTACCGGTACTGTCATTTGTTAAGAAGCATCTACCGTATCGGTCGATCTCTGCCTTTAAGCAGAACCATCACAAGCAAATTGCGGTACATTGGGAGTGAACAAGCTCTAGTATCTCACTAAACTTGTCAAAGTCTTCATTCGTCAAACTCTCTGTCTCTATGTCATTACATTACTATTTCCCTGAGTTATCCCTTCTACACACAAACATGACCGTGTACATTAATGTTCTCGTAAAGACTGTGGGGTATCCTTTCTCCATCCTCGACTCTACAAAGCCAAGACTGCAGCTCCAGCGACGAGTGCTAGAATACCTCTGGCTGCGTTGTCAACGGATGCGGCACCTGTAAACTGCACGGCGCCGGTGGTAGTCGGTGTCGCGCTCTTGGACGCAATAACGGTGCCATTTCCAATCGGTCCGGAGGAAGCACTCGCAGCCGGCATGGTGGCACTAGTCATCATGGTAGCATTACCTGCGGCAGGGGCGCTGGAGGCCAAGAAACCATTGCAGAGACCGTTGTTGCAAGAGTTGAAAGCGCACTGAGAGTCGACTTTGCACCCTGCGTTGAAGTTTCCACAGCGCGCAATCAACATCATGTTGCTGGCCCAGCACTCGGCGTCTTTCGCGCACTGGCTCGGGGTCACGTGCGGGTTGCATTCGGCGCCGAGGGCGAGGGACCCAGCAGGGGCGACGATGGTGGATGACGGAGCAGGCATGGCACCAGGGGCAGTTGGGGTGCTTGTGATGGTCGCTGACGCCGAGGAGGCTGCCGCCGAAGAGGAAGCGATGAAGCCATTACAGGCGCCTTGGTTGCAGGTGTTGAATGCACACTGCTTGTCGCTCGTGCACGAGGATTGGAAGTTACCGCAGACAGTCTGGGCCATTGAGTTTACGGCATAGCAGTCTGCGCCCTCAGCACACTTTGTGCCGCCAGGAGTGCAGTTTTTGCCGACAGGAATCTCGCTGGTTTGCGCAGAGGCAAAGGAGGCGGCGGTGGCCAGGGCGAGGAGAGTGTAGCGCATGTTGAAAGGTATTGGTTTGTGTTGAGTTTGGCAACGAGTGTGGGTGTTGAGATGCGAGGACAAAAGCGAGCGGTTTCAACGGTAGTCTTTGGATGATTAGTCTGGGAAGGAGATGGAACGAGAATGAGCGGAAGCGGTGAGACTTTATACGCACTCGTACTACTCGGATGTTTAGACTATAGCGTGTGGCTGGCTATGGGTTCAGCTAACTTGGCGCTCGTAACCCATAGTGACGAGCGTCCCAGCCCGCCACATGATGCCACTGCTGCTACTGTAGTATACGCCAGTAAGGTACTTTACGAGTGATGGGCGGTCTTTGCATACACCGTACGGTTCGTGTCTGTGCAGCAAGTTCCAAAATAGAAACTTTAGTGTTGGTACCTTAATCAATAGCGTCCTCCAACGGTCGTGGTTGGGCCCTAGGAAAGGTAGCGTAGATCGGTCTCGGCGGGCTCGGTCAAACTACGAAGGTATGTGCGCAGCTCTTTCTCATCTTCAACTCTACATACGCAGTATGACACCAAGTACTGCTTACTAGGCGCACGATGGATGAAATTCATTCGAAGAACAAGGGATTGTATTCAATCACATGCGCGGCCCGAGAAAAACAACTACCCCGCCCGTGCCGGGCGATCCCTTGGCTGCGTCACCTTCGGACGTACGTACAGGACGAAAAGGAATACAGCCTACGTAAACCTGCGCCATGCCAACTTCTTGAACAGCTTGTCCTACCCCCAACAGTTCAATCTCTGGGTGCTTCTTGCCTGGTGCTTCATGCCTACTGTCTTGCCACAAGCAGATAATATCAAGCATATCATGATTGATCGAAAAGAAAAGCTCACGTGATGAATGTCAAAGCGAAGAAACAATGAATAGGTAAAGAGTGTCAAAAGAGCAAAATATAGAAAGGTTCAAGTAGATTAAAATGTCTATCTTAGAAATACATGGCTGCGTGGTCTGTACAGGTCGTAGTAGAACGCTCCAAAGTCGTCGCATAGTCGCGTTCATCGTGTGCTAAGTTAAGACTGGCCAGTGTTTAGTATCCACCGGCAGCAGCTCCAGCACCAGCACCACCGTTGGCTCCGGCACCAGCACCGGCACCGACACCGGCACCGACACCAGCACCGCCGTGGACACCAGCTCCAGCACCGCCAGCACCGCCAACACCAGCACCGGCACCGGACACC
>KE747818.1:161624-174726 GCA_000465215.2 Pyrenophora seminiperda CCB06 | reverse complement strand
CGCCAGCGCCGCCAACACCAGCACCGACACCTGCGCCTCCGTGGGCACTTCCGCCGGCTCCAGCACCTCCGTAAGGAGAGCCAGCACCGCCAACGCCAGCACCAATGTTAGGAATGAGGCCACCGAGGCCAGCAAGACCACCAAGGCCAGCGAGACCACCGCTGCCGCTGCCGCTGCCACTTCCGTAACCGCCGGCACCAGCAGCACCGTGGCCTAGGATTGGAAGTCCTCCAGAGATTCCACCAACACCGGGAAGTGATCCAGCAAGACCACCAAGGCCTGCTCCATGGCCGCCGGCACCTCCACCGAGGCCAGCGAGACCACCAAGACCAGGGATCAGACCACCAAGGCCTCCATGGCCACCGGCACCTCCAGCGGGAGAGCTGGGGCTTCCCGATGGGTAGCCTCCGTAGCCAGAGTTGGGCTTGTCAGAGCCAGAGTCAGGCTTGTCAGCACCAGAGTCGGGCTTGTCAGAGCCAGAGTCGGGCTTGTCGGAGCCAGAGTCGGAACCGTATGTCGGACCGTTTGAACCGGAACCGTAGGTGGGTTCTCCTGAGCCGTAGCTAGTATCTGTGCGGACGACAAAGTTGCCGGGCTGGGGGTGGGGGAGCGCAGTCGCAATGCTGGCAAGAGCCAAAATCTGGGCAGTGAAGTACTTCATGTTGAGTATGAAAATAAGTCGAAGTCGAGATTGACTAGAGAAGGTAATACAATTATTTGTAGATTGTAGTAAAGAAGGTGAGTGTTGGATACAACGAAGGGATAGACTGAAAGTCTGATTGAAGAGAAGGTAGTAGAGCGAAAGTGAGATCGATGTAGATGCCCTTCAATCTGTGGAAGGACGAGAGTGTCTTATAGTCGAGCAGAGTATAGGCTTCTACCGGTTCAGGCATCGTCATGGCGAGGCCCACTGCCACTGTCGTTTCGAAACATGGTTCCTGACAGTAGCCTACTGCGTTGGAAAGGGTGAGAAAGTTCTGCCAAGTCTGTCCAGGCTGTCTTGTTTCACGCCATATCCGACGGGATCGACGTTGGCCTTCGCGGGAGAGGCCTGATGTGTGCAGGTAAGAGAGAAGCTTGTTCCCTCCGCCTTGGGTCGATTCGCGGTATGGATCGGTCCCTGGCCTAGATGGGTAGGGTCACTGGCCTAAAAGAGTAGAGGGCATCGCTAGTTTGTTTTAGCTCTGACTCGATATGGCCACAAGTCGACTATTGAGTAGGCGGGCACTCTCCCTTCCGATCCACACTAGCGCCAGTGTGCCTGTGTCAATAGACGAGGATATATCTTTAGAACTCTGATGCCCCTTTGTGTTTGTAATAGAGACACTGAAGGAGGCGACGAAGGCGATGAAGACGACAGTGGCAACAACGCGCATGCCTGTCAGACGAAATGAAGGATTGCGGCCTCGCGAAGTCTACCCGCTTCAACGTTTGCATCGTCGTTTCTCCAATCCGCCCTTATGGGTTGGGTCACGTGCTTGCTGAAGTCAATAATCAATGATGTGACGGCGGACGACGGACCAATTGGGGGAGGACGGTGTCAGAGCAATTGCTCGCGAGCACATGCACGAGCTCATCTCCTGGATGTCGATCTGGAGTCGCTAATGCAGGTGCAGCGAGAGTTCGCACTCGGTAGAGCTGGACATGTGTCGTGGTCGCGCGAACCACGTCGAAAGTGGCAGCTCTCGGCAGCGCTTGTACCAATCTAGCTAGTGCAAGTTTGGCTACTATGGTAGTGCGATTTTTGGCTCATGCGTCCTTGTCAACATGGCCAACTTCTAGAACGTGGGCACAGCAACTCTAACTCGCATTCGCAGCAATTCCAGTTTGCAGCGGAACTGGGCGGACTTGCCACCAATATCTATGTTACAAGCTTGCACGTGCATTTCCTTGGCGAGGCGTTGCCTCAGCACCTGGGGCGGATAACGACGGTACGCATGTGCCTAGTCGTTCGGCGACCTCGAGTCTCACGCCCTCTCATCATAAGCTGTCGGGCTCTTCATGTTGCATGCTTCGCCGACTTGATGCCACCACAGCGTCCATAGAGTTGATATCGGTCCTTCGGCATATGACGCGTAGGTTTGATTTTCGGGGTCAAGATATGACAGCTGCATCGCCATGTTCAGGCTTTCCAGTTACCACAAGTCCCACAACAAACTTTGAATGCCTTCTCCGAAGCCCGCCCCCGCTGCTCGACCAGCACCGCTAGCCTGCCTAGAGTGTCGCCGCACGCATCTCAAGTGCGACGGAGCAACGCCTACTTGCGGGCGCTGCCAGGTCCGCCAACATGCTTGCACATACACTCGCTCAGCGCGTGGTCGCCGCCGCGGCATGACGCGCCAAGACGCCGGCACGCTGGCCACTGTTTTGCAGCAGCAGGCGTTGCCCTCCCCGCCAAATACTACTACACAAGCGCAATCTATTACCACACAAGCGCAGCCGTCGTCGCTACTATCGCAATGGTTCCAAGATAGTGGCACAAACCTAGAGGCCGAGACCAGTGCCCCTGAGACTATCCCCAGCCTGCATCATGTACCCCAACAAAGCCCGTCGGGCCCCATCATACTTCCAGTCGGTCCTACACCAAGTCCGCAAAGCGACCAACTTGCGCCATGGGCCGATGACGAGCAACTCGTCAACTTGTACTATCTCAACTTCCATTCCAGCCACCCCATTCTGCTCCCCAGAAGCTGGTATTGGAAAAACCAGTACCCCCGATACCTCAAGGCTGTTGTTCAGCTCATAGGGGGTCACTTCTGTCCGACAGCCTCGCGAGACTCGTTGCGTGAGCGTGTTGAGCAGGAGCTCGACCATGTGGGCCAGGAGACGCCTGAGAGGGTGCAGGCCCAGCTCCTCTACGCCGTGTACCTCTTTGCACAGCACCATTCGCGCCAAGGGCAGCAAGTGCTCGACTCTGCGATTGAGAGTGCGCTGAACTTGGGCATGCACCGTCAAGAATTTGCAGCAGCTCATGCGGGCAGTTTGACAGTGCTAGAAGAGAGCATGCGCAGAACCTGGTATGAGTTATACGTTACCGACGGCTGTGTTGCCGCACTACAGCGCAAGTCGACGTTCAAGACGAACACAGTGACTGCCCGTGTGCTTTTGCCATGCGACGACATCATCTACGAGGACGGCATGTGCTTCATGCCTGCAACACTAGATGATTTCCACGACAACGTCTTTGCAGACGAAGAACACGTCTTCTCGTCCTTTTGCTACCGTATCGAGGCTGTGCGCCTGCTTGGTCGCGTACTGACCATCACTGGAACACAGGGCGTGCATAGGGACCTTGTACAGGCGGCCGACAATGCACTTGCTGCTTTCATACACCATCTTCCGCGTTCCAAGAGCGAGGCTGAGATTGTGAGTACGTTTGGTGAAGTCGATGAGCTCATGTTCCAGACCCACACTATTATTCAGTACAGTACTATTCTTCTACACTTTCCTAGGGGCGACTTGGTCTCACTCGACCCTCTCTCGCAGCATGTGCCCGGAGCCAACAATACGAAGCTCCTCTGTCCCTGTAACCGCCAACATGTGCACTCGATCAAAGCAATCGAAGCGTCCAAAACCATCTCGATGCTAGCAGCCCTCCGCGCTCCGGTCCAGAGGCATAGTCCCTTTTTTGTCTACCCACTCGCCCTCGCTGCTGTAGTTCAACTCGCAATCGGCGCAATCCATGCCAAAAGCCTGAGTGGTTGCTTGGAGCAGCACTCTGACAAAATCAAGCTGATGCTGGGAGTACTAAAGACCATGGGTCGGCACTGGGCGGCTGCCGAAAGTGTTTTGCGTGTCGTGAAGAAAATGGCCTGCGCGGTTTTCCGGGACGGCCGTCGTGCGGCGGAATCTTCACCTGCTTTGAGACGCGACGAAGCCATGGATAACTGTGTGGATGTATGTCCACAAATATTGCCCCATGGCGAGTGGCTGGATACTGTACATGTTCTACAGCTGAGTGAGCTCATGGGCCATGACAACGCTTGGTTGGGTGACTATGTCAGCCACTTTTCATAACAGTATCGACCGCTGTATTAATACAATACACTACTTTATCCGAATAACTGAACACGGTTGCGAGATAAGATGGAGTTGATTTGAAATAAGCCACAAAACCCTTACTACACCAGCACCAACCTGTGTCTCCTACCATTGCTCCCCCTCAATCTGCATCGAACTCGGTACCCGCCCAGCACATATATTCACCCTCAACGCCGCATCCAGCAGCTTCGGCTTCTCCAACCCCTCATCCCGCTCCCTCCGTAACCTAACAAACTCTTCCTCCTGAACATCTCGCGCAAAATGTTTATTCAGCGCCTTGTGCTCCCCCACCGTCATCCACGGCACCGGCTCGCAGCGACTGCCAGACGTCGCAGCGGGATAATCATGGCCCGTCCATATCTTGACGCTGTCGGGAAAACAGAGCATTTTCTGCGCCGAGGCGTATAGGTGCGAGGCGCTGCCGCCGGGGAAATCGCAGCGCGCGCTGCCGATGTCTGCGTTGAGGATTGAGTCGCCGCAGAAGATGTTGTCTATACACACATAGAAGTCCAGTTAGTAAGTCGGAAATATCCCGGGGAGAGGGAGGGGAAGGGGGTTAATGCTTACCAGCAACTTGATATCCCACATGATCGGGTGTATGCCCGGGTAGATGAAGTACTTTTGCAGTCAAGTTCCCTATTTGAAACGTCTCATCGTCGTCGAAGAGATGGTCGAACACGCCTTTGTACTCTTTTTCTTCTATCCCATATTTTTCCCCAAATAGAGCTTGGACTTGTCGAACACGTTTTCCAATACATATGGGCGGTTTGCTCACCCCTTGTTCCCCCTGCCCTTCCTGCTGCTGCTGCTCCTCCGAAAGACGATACTGAAGGTACGCCGCAGCACTCAAATGGTCGGCGTGTGCGTGCGTTTCCACTATCTTCTCAACATGGTATCCGTTGTGTGCAATGAGTGATAGTAGTGCGTCGGCGGTGGATGTGCTTGTTCGGAGTGTGGTGGCGTTGTAGTCGAGTACAGAGTCGATTATTATAGAGGCTTTTGTAGAGGGGTCTGCGACGACGTATTGCCAGGTGCTGGTTTGGGGCTCGTATATGGGGTGGATGAGGGGAGAGAGGGGGGGAGGTGGGAGGGAGGAGTTGAGAAGAGGAGGAGGGTGGGTGAGTGGGGTGGGTGGAGGATTGACTTGTGCAGGTGTTTGGGATGGGGGGGTTGGGGTGGATGAGAGACATGGTGGAGGTGTGGCGAGTAAAGTTTTCTGGGAGGTTTCTTGTTGGCGCTGAGGATTGTTGTTGTAGTGTTCGTTGTAGTAGTAGTTGTTGTTGTTGTTGCTGTAGTTTTATAGTCTGTGATCTCAGTATGCGTTGTGCTGGGTTAAATGGTAGACTTGTTGATTTTGTTGTAGTAGATAGATATCGGATTGACTTCATAATCTTGTTAGAGACCATTTGTCGTTTCGTACAGGCTGGGCTGGAGATTATGTTTTTTGTAGTAATTCCTTATAGACCCTAGTTTACTAGGCATCATCTTATATCTACATCCACAATCAATATAATACATACGTAGTATTGTCAGATTTCGGTGATTCGCGTTCTCCCAGCACGCCCCCCGTCCAAGTCCCCGATAGTCGCCGAACTCGACAACGTCCTGTCATGCTCACGCCACTACATCTCCTTACACTTGATTAAAAGTCAATATATGGCATTTACTCCCTTGCTCTGCAGAAATGATCGTTTGTCCATATTCCTTTTTTTTTCTCTTCAAGAGTTCGCCAATTAAAATGCATGTGTTGCGCAACCGCATCGCATTCACCCAATCCATCATCGTCAGAAAATGCTCTACCACAACATCAGTCCGCCATTTTGCCAGTGTTTCACCGCCCATCACAACGACCAGGAATCACAAAGTCGTAGTGGTAGGTAGTGGTTCGGCCGGGATCGCGCTCAGCCATCAACTCCTCCGCAAAGGCAACTTCTCCAAAGACGACATCGCAATCGTTGATCCCGCCACATGGCACCATTACCAACCGGGTTGGACGATGGTAGGAGGCGGCTTAAAACGCAAGGAAGACATGAAAAGGCCGCTTCACTCGCTCATTGAACCCCGGCTAGAGTTTTACAACAAAAGCGTTGCTATCATAAATCCAAAAGAAAATCATTTGCTACTGGGAGATGGCGACAGGATAGGATACGAGCAGCTTATTTTGGCGCCAGGCGTCAAGATAGACTACGACAGCGTCAAGGGCCTTTCCGAGGCTATGGCTAATCCTGATAGTCTCGTCGCCTCCATCTACAGCTATGATTATTGCGACAAAGTCTTTCGCAACATTCAGCGCATAAAGCAGGGCGAGGCGCTGTTCACACAGCCAGCAGGCGTGGTCAAGTGCGCAGGCGCACCCCAGAAAATCATGTGGCTCGCGCTGGACCACTGGCGACGAGCGGGCGCATACAACGCGGTACCTTCACAATCAGGCATTCGCGTCACTTTTGCAACGGGCCTGCCGACCATGTTCGGCGTCGCAAAGTACAGCAACGTGCTTAACGAACTGCGGGAGAAGAGAGGCGTGACGGGCCTATTCAACCACAACCTCGTTTCCATCGACTCGTCCAACAAGATTGCGACGTTTGAGCGTGCTGGCGGTAGTAATAGTCAAGAGAAAATACATCGACGCTACGACTTTCTGCACGTGGCGCCTAGAAACGTGCCGCACGCCTTCGTCCAGCAGAGCGGACTGGGCGACGCAGCGGGCTTCGTAGACGTCGACGCGCACACACTACGACACCGGGCGTTCAGCAACGTCTGGGCTCTCGGCGATGCAGCCAGCCTGCCTACGTCCAAGACGGTGGCGGCGATAACGTCGCAGGCACCCGCGCTCACGCACAATGTGCTGCGTGGGCTCGAGGGTAAAGAGGCGGATGCGCTGTACGACGGCTACACGTCGTGTCCGCTGCTCACGGGGGACAAGGAGGTGCTGCTTGCAGAGTTCAAGTACGGCGGCGTGCCAAAGGAGACGTTTGGCGAGTGGTTTGGCATCGATCAGGCGGTGCCGCGGCGGGCTTTTTACCATTTAAAGAAGGATTTCTTTCCGTGGGTGTATGATAGATGGCATGTAAAGGGGCGTTGGGGCGGGCCAACGGGCTGGATCTGGTGATGGCGTTTTTTTTTTGAGGTTCCACTGGCTTTCTTCTCTCGCTGCGGATTGGCAGTCGTATATATATTCATTTGACCTCGTAGTCCTGCATTTACATCTTCTTGAAAGCTGCTCTTTTCGTTGGAGTTAAAAGTTGATGTATTCCGTAGTTTAGGTAATACTAGGCTGCAGCCTTTACTTTCTGCGGGGCCATCGGCGCCCGCCAGACAGGAACACGCGCTAAGCTCCCACGCTCCGTACCTAATAGGACCCTTGATAATCACGCGCCCGCCACCAATACTACCTAATCCTCTCTTCCGAACATTTTCCTTCACCGCGAACCCCCACACCACCAACATCTTCAGCACGCATACACCTACAGCCCACCACGATGCCCATCTCCAAGAAAGACAGAGTATGCGCCCCCCCCCTCCCCCTCCCTGGTCTTCTTACCTTCTTACTTACACACACTCTCTACAGATCCAAAGAGAGCACAAAAAGGCCGACAAGGCCGGCACCCGCGCGCCCGTCAAGGCCAACGGGCTGCCCGTCAAGGCACCCAAGCCTACGTCCATTGTACGCACTACTTGAAAATACTTTCTCTTTCCCATACCTGGACACATTGGCTGACCGGTGCGACAAAATAGTGCCAGAACTGTCGCCGCGAGATTGTAAACACGAATAAGGCGCAGCTCGAGGCTCATGCTGCTAGTCACGACGCGACGCTTTGGCCAAAGGAGAAATGCTGGCCTAGTGATTTCCCGTGAGAGGGGCTTTTTTTTTGCAAGATTGAAACATTTTACAACGTGTGCATGGCTGGATGGAGGGGGATGAATGACCTGGAGGCGGCAAAGGCGGCAAAGGCGGGCTGGCAAACGCTGCACTTATCAAGGGGCGGCCATGACAGGGCTGGCTGCTGCAGAAAATATATCGGCAGTTGACGGACGCCGTTAATCCACTGAAGAAACTGCCCTTTTTTCCTAGTCTGTTGGCTTTGGGAGAGAAAGATGTATTGGGCGTTGCGAGCGCGTACAAGCGGAGGTGGGTTTATATGGTCAGGGCATGGCATATGGTATGAGGGAGCAAACACCACAGGGCATCCATCACGTGTCCACAGTGTCTGGGTACCTTATTACACATTCTACAGTATATACATGCACACATGCCCCTGCTCCACTTCTAGCCGACCAAAAGTTACCAACATGTGTAAACCAACCTTCTGTACCTCCAAAATCCTGCCTCAGTAGTAGGCTACTACCACCATATCCTCACATCCATCACCCCATTTTCGCCTTCTCGTCCACAACCATGGTCCTCTCGCTCTCCACGGCCACGGGTGTTTCTTCTTCTCCCTTCCCAACCACCGTTGTTTTCCTATCAAGCTACACCAAACATTAGCACCTATGCTCACTCCCCACACTCCCACACTCCAAAGCCAACAACTTACCCATCTAACCAAGAACGTATACCCCACAAACACAAACACCACCACAACCATAGTAACACTCCCTTTCTTCCAATACGGCACATCCGTCGCAGGATACATGACAATACCCCACCACGTATACAACACCTGTCCACCCATAGCCATCGTATACAAAATAACACTCCTAACCGCATCATCCCCTGCCCTCTGACAAATCACAGTCGCCCAGCCATACATGACCGGGTTGACAATGTAGCTCGTCCCGCTGATGTAGTGTGCAGCGAAGATGCCCGCGTCGGAAAGGTTACGCACGAGGAGCAGCGACGCGGTAACGAGTTGCATGGCTCCAGCAAAGAGGATCATGGGAAGCCGGTGACCGGTGTGGTCGATAAAGGCGCCGGCTAGGACCTGGGAGACTATGGCTACGGCTTGGATGCCGAGTGGGTAGGTGTTTATTGCGGATTGGGAGAAGCGTTTTTTGTGGTATTTGAGCCAGAGGAGGAACATGCCCTGTTTTTATGGAGGAGTTGGGTTAGTTTGCAAGTTTTTCTTTTCCTTCAACAGTTCGTCTTTTTTTTTCTTACCTGGAAGGCGAAGGCTTCGAGCATGGCGCTGATGATGGAGAAGCCGGTGAGTATGTATCTGCGGGAAAGGTTAGCTAGGTATCAACAGGGGGGGTTTTTTACGACTAGATTACATTGTCGGTGTCGTGAGGAGTCGCTTAGCAAGGCTCTTGAACGCAATGTTGTGCGTATCAGCCTTCTTGGGCGGCAGACGACTCATGGCGAACTGTACCTCTTCCTGACTGAGATACGGTGCTTTTGTCGACTCTGGCAGATCGGGAAAAGTGAACTTTTGTAGTGGGCGCGTTAGACGTTTGTGTCAAGCCGAAAAACAATACTCAGTCTTTCTGAAAACTTACAAAACCGAATAATCCGATTGGTATTCCCATGAGGCCATCTTTGAGCATACATATTCATTAGCCGACATGTTGTGCCTTCACAAGTTCATGTGGTGCACGATTTACCGATGATAAAGACCCATTGCCAGCCCTTTAGGCCTCCGCGGCCTTGCATACTCTTGTGCATGGCTGTCATCATGATGCCTGCAAACATGCTTCCTGCCTGTCCGACGGCAGTAAAGATGGCCGCTCGCTTCGCAATTTCCGAGGGTTTGCTACAGAGAAAAGCATGAGCGCTTGTGTTTTTCTACATGTAGAAAACACAATGGAATGCACCAGTCAGACATGCAGCAAGGACCTCGGACTTACTACCAAGATCCCAGGACGTAAATCGTCCCACTGTATACACTAGCTTCCAGTAGTCCCTGGAAGAAGCGTACGGCACAGAGTTGCTGATAGTTCTTGCATGCTGCCGAGCACATGGTCAGACCCGACCAGAGCATCAGGGTGAGAGGAAGCCATAAGCTGGGCCGAACTTTCTGGATGATGAGACCGTGCGGGATCTGGCCAACTACTGAGCTGCGGGAAACTGTAAGTCGGCACCGGTTTGGGTCTATGCAGGAAAGTCGCACCCCGCAGTAAACATGGACAGCAGAATGCTGTACTCGTTCCCCTTGAGTTTGAGATCTTCCCGTAGACCAGCAACGTATGCATTCGCAAAGGCTTGACGATCTGTTTTTTTTTTCGTTAGGAAACAAAATCCCCTTCCTGGAGTCTACAACGACAGCAACACACACCTAGGTAGTTGAAGAAGTAGCAGGCACAGCAATAAACCTAGCAAAATGATTTTAGTCCTCGTAGGGTATGGTGTCTCAGAGTGGACGGACCATGATAAAGAAATCTGGTTACATGATGGTTGGTAAGTGCTATCTTGCAGTGTATGGGGAAGGAAGGGACATGAACATACCAAGCTTCATCACAAGCCTCCTCTCCGTTACTTTCGGTCCATTGCCAGCCTTACGCCCTACACATACACAATAAGCACTCTGATAAATATCCATGCGTTTTTTCAAGACAGGTTCATACTCACACGCTAAAAGACCCATCGTCAACAAGCAGTAATAGATGCTAACAAATCAGATAAAAGCAGGCCAGATCAGATAAAAAAGAGGGCAAGTTTATCAGATCCACATCGGAACCCCATGCGGCTTTTTATCTGATCTTATGAAGGAAGCGCGCAGAATTTTTCTACGCGGGTCTCGTGTGGCTAAGCCATACTAGTAGGCCCAATTCTTACATCGGGCCTTTGCTCGGGTGTCTTGGCTGCCGTTTGGGTAACTTGTTATACCGATACCCCATCTCTTGGCACGGGCTGGATTCGATCAAAGTTGCGGACCTGGACTGGGTACGGTAACACGTGGGTAGGTAGTGCCTTTACCGAGAAAGGACTGGTTCAAAGCGTGTAGTCCACCACACGTGCATACAGTACATATAGTAGTGGTAGTGGGAGTAAGGAAATCTACCCCACCGGCAAACGTTGCAGAGATGGTGGGTATGGGGGTTGAGAACTAGAAAGACATTGGGGATGGATTCAGAAGTGTACTCCGTACCTACAGTAGGTACCGTAGGTATCCAGCGCGGGGCTGCACATTACGAAAGAAGAAAAAACACACATACAAGAACAGCAGTCTAACACGCAATAACAACACGATAACCGTGTAAAAGAACAACAAAAAGCCAAAACCCTTGATTCTGTGAAGAAAGAAGAAGCAAGCGTGAACGTCCTCTTCACGTGGGCGCGCGAACGCAAGTGCAAGCCCGCCACCCATCTCCCCGATTGCCGCGCCCCTAGCCTTGCCTTCGATTGGCCACGTTCCGCCAACCCAACAAACCACGGCCACGGCCGACCGCGCATTTTATCAGCCAAGCTGTCGCAGCTTACATACCTACCAGCAACTCTCTGCTCTTGTAATTCTCCTTTTTGCCCTCACCACCACCGACAACAGACAACAACAACGATACCATAGCCCAGTTCAGCGGAACAGTCGCATCGCCCCCCCTTCGGCAACTTGCGCACGTCGCGAAAGCCCAAGAACCTTGTTTCTTTTTCCTTTTTTTTTCTACAGTTCGGTTGCACACACACAACGATGGCTCGTGGGAATCAGCGCGAAAAGGCTCGGGAGAAGAACCTCAAGGCTGAGGCTGGAAAGGTAAAAATTTCATGTTCTAGTTTATCTACAAACTTATCGCAAGTACACCTAGCTAACCACCACGTGTTTGAATTATTAGAAAGGAAAGAACACTGTACGTTGAACAAAAAGTTTCCATCCATCCATCAAGTAAATCATCGGGGACATGTACCCGATAGACATTCGTTGCTGGGGACATATTTTCTAACCAGAAGGTGGTTTGGTTGTAGCAATCCGGCACCGAGTTCGCCCGCACCAAGGAGTCAGTAGCGGAAATCATGCGCGCGAAGCAAGCTGCTGGTATGTTCTTGCCTCCTCCTCCTCTTCTTCCTTCACTACATACACAACAAAACAAAAAAACCATACAAACGCAGGAATCTCTTTGCTAACCTCGTATCCGTTCCGTCCGCGTAGCTGAAGCGAAGAAGGCGGCTGAAGCAGGAGGCGCCAAGAAATGAGCGGTCAGAGGGGGGCTGAGGCGCTGCCACGACGGCCCCAACGCCAATTTAGACGAGGGTGGCGGCGCGATCAATCATCAAGCCCAAAGCAGGGAGTTTTTGTGAATGGATGGATGGAAGGAGGGAGTTTTAGAGAGGAGTTTTTTTTGGATGGCATAAGGCGTGATGGAGATGGGGTTTGTTCCTCTTGGATTACTGAATAACAACTGATGTCTGATTTTCCACTGCGGTGATGTTATTGTGCCCATTGCGCCTACGACCGCGACCAATTATGCCCAAGTTTCCGTGTCTGCAAAAACGTAAAAGACGATTATTTATCATCACATCAAGCAGCATAAGAGGAGCACAGAGAGAGAGAGATTGAAAAGAAGGCATATTTTGGATTCTAGCTCCTAATACTACAGTACTACAAAGAGGTAAACCAGACCAAACAGGTTCAATTCCCATGGTCGTCCTGAGTGGGGGAATATACGGTATAATGCTCAACGCCCCCAAAGCAAAAATCATGTTCGAAAAAAATGGATATAGGTTGGGAAAAAATGGTCCCGACGTTTAGCTAAACCAGAAGCTTACGTCGGAAACCTGTCGTCATAAGAATGTGTGTATCTGCACTACCCACCCATCCACACCCTCCATTAAAGCACCAGCGCGCATCTTGTTCCCCATGTTTCGTTCAAAAGCATACCGCGCTTTTTTACGCAATCATGCCGGCGAAGCCACCAAAGTTGCCAATGGCAGCGTTTTGCGGGAACGAGTTTACGCCACACAGGCATGAGCATGAGCAGGCGGCGCCTTGGCCGTCGATGCCTGTGCCGGCGACGACGGTAGCGGTGGGGGGTGCAGATGTAGCGGCGGCGTCAGCACCGGCAGCACCGGCACCAGCGGAGATGGTGACGGTAGTAGGAGCAGCCGCAGCAGCAGGGTTGGCCGCGAGGATTTCACCTGCTACGAGGCTGGTGCCGTTTGTCTTGATGGCGAGTTGCTTGAAGTCGGCCATTG